>VXBP01006376.1:6908-92094 GCA_013400115.1 Rhinopomastus cyanomelas | reverse complement strand
AGCAGATCAAGAGAGGTTTTTCTCCCCCTCTACTCTGCTCTGGTGAGACCACACCTGGAGTATTGTGTCCAGTTCTGGGCCCCTCAGTTCAAGAGGGATGTGGAGCTGCTGGAGAGGGTCCAGCGTAGGGCAACAAAGATGATGAAGGAGGTGGAGCACCTCCCTTATGAGGAAAGGCTGAGGGAGCTGGGTCTCTTTAGCTTGGAGAAAAGGAGACTGAGGAGTGGTCTTATTAATGTTTATGAATATGTGAAGGGTGGGTGCCAGCAGGATGGAACAAGGCTCTTCTCAGTGTCATCTAATGATAGGACAAGGGGCAACAGATGTAAATTGGAACATAGGAGGTTCCATATAAAAATCAGAAGGAACTTCTTCACAGTGAGGGTGACGGAGCACTAGAACAGGCTGCCCAGGGAGATTGTGTAGTCTGCTTCTCTGGAGATGTCTGAAACCTGCCTGAATATGTTCCTGTTGATCTAGGTGATCCTGCTCTGGCAGGATGATTGGACTAGATGATCTTTCAAGGTCCCTTCCAATCCCTAATGTTCTGTGATTCTGTGATTCTGTGAAATGGAGATACATGACACAAGGCAATCCAAACAATAATCTGGATCCCAAGGTCCAGATTTCCTGTGTGATCTCCTGTAAAAATTACTAAGTTGCTCTTTGTAGTATGTTTTTTCCCCTTCAGTCCATCATTTAGACTGTGATCTTTAGCTATGTGCTTCTCAGAGGTGTCTGGTTTTCTCTAGCTCAATACAAAGGAAACTTTAACAATTTTGTGTCACCTTGAATTCTCTTCCATTTGAGTGTTCTTGAGATTTCCCAACCTAACTCCTCAAAAGTCTTTTGTATCAACAACTCTCAAAAGCTAAAACCACCATGACTTCCTGCGCTGCACAGTATCCTAAGTATGCTAAGGTACTCAAAGCTGACTGCACTACTGCAGATGGAACTAGATTTTATACACTTTGTCTGTTCATCAGTATTCTCCATTTGCATTTTCTTCTTTTGGTGCATTTCAGCAAGTGTCAAGTTTGGGTTTTTTTTCCCATTCACTGGGATTATGGATTCAAGTACTTATTTACAATAGTCCTTCTATGCTATTTTTCTGGTTGTATCACAACTTTCCTATTTGTTAAGTAATTCCTACTTCCCTACCCAAGCCCAAATTACCTGTATTTTTTGGGACCCCGAATATCAGTTGTTCCTATTTCAAATGCAGTTTATATCTCCTGGTAAAACACAGTGGATGCTCCTGTGGTTACCCAACCATGTAGTCTTCCATTATCTTCCCATTGACTCATAAGAATTGCACATCCTGATACCCGTGGTTGATGAACAAGGAGACAGAGAGGAAGACATGTCACTTTGTTAAACAATGCCTATGTCTCCGTGTTATTACAGTATCACAGTATCACAGTATCATCAAGGTTGGAAGAGGAGCCTGCAGTCTTTCTCCCTTGCTATGAGAGGCAATTTTTTTTCTTGAAAGAAAATAACATCTAAGCACGTAACATGAAGTTTGGAGAGAGGAAGTATATATTACCCTCCATTATATGGATAAGTAATACAAGTACAGGGAAAGTAAGATACACTCCTGTGGTCAAAAAGGAGGTCTTTGGCATAGGCATGTTCCAAACAAAGGCATCACTCTTTGCTGAGGAGTCAATGAACCCTGAGTTGCAAGGATGTTACTGTTCTTTTGCTAAATCACATTTTCTCTTTTAACTACTTACAGCAGGGCTTTTCATAGGAATCTTCTACGACATTCTAACTAATCATCTTCAGAAATATAGCTGAGTGAGAACCTCTTCATGGAGGTGGCATTTGCTTTGGGATTTTTGGGTTTTGTGTGTGATTAAACCCTGAGTGAATTCCTCCAGGTGCTTTGTTTTGTTTTTGTTGAACTTCCCCTTGTTGCTGGACAATGTCCTTGGTGACATTAATACTGTCTTTACTCTGTGGGCAGCAGGTACACAAGCCAAGTAACTGTGAACATAGTGAGCACAGTTAATGGCTTTGGCAAGGGCTGGCTGTATCTGCACTAAATCTGGGATAAAGTGAGTGTAAAGCTGGCCCAGTTCATACTGGAGCTCTGTATTGTGTGGATGGAATAACATTTGTCTCAGACTGCTTTGTGTCTACACAGTACAACACTGCCATGTAACTGATATTAGGGTCTCTATGTTCAGAATGTGATTAGATATTGTCCAGAATGGGGTTAGGAAAAAAATAGTGTGTATATATATATATATCTATATATATCTATATATATCTATATTTATATAGATATATATATAGTGGAGGTAACCATGAGCAAAGCTTAGGCTTAGAGGCAAATGTGTGAATCAACACAGCAGTGTAGCTAATGCTAATTGAATCTTTCCACATAGCACAGGGATTACTTTTGGTTGACTTTAGCATAGCCTTTTCCCTGAGCTCCTCACAGATGTCTTGTCAAGAGAAAGGATTAGTAAAGGATGAGCATGGAAATACGTGTGATGGCACCGTTTCACTCCTATTCCTGACTTAATTTGTTCCAACTTTAAAGCAAAGTTCTCCTGAAAATGAGACAGGACAAATTCTCAAAAGCCTTAAATATTTTGCTTTGTCATACATCCTCTAAGTCTTTGGGGGTCTCTCTGTTCCAGAGACCATGGCTACCAGGATGAGACAGGAGCACATGCAGAGGGTAACATGAACCTGATTCAGCATAATTTTTTGGGGAATGGTGAGAATCAGGGATAAGTAGCAACATGCGATATGACAGACACATCAACACATACACCTGTGCTCTTCTCAGGGAACACTTTGTTGCCCTGTAGGCGTGGTTAAAAATGGGACTAAATTTGCACTGGTGTTTGTGATTCCAACAGCTGGTCATGGCCCTTCTGTACTATGGAAGCACAGAACAGAAAAGCAGCCCCAAAAAGCCTATGTAAGAATGAGAAATGACTTTTCTGTCCCAGGCTTAAGCATATTCATCAAGTCATCATAGCTAGAATTTCTTTGGCTTGGTTTCCGTTGTTTGGTTGCTTTGCATCAATATTAAAGGATGATTTGGAGAGAGGAGGGGAAGAAAGAATATCTCTTGAGAAACAGAAATGCAAAGGAAAAAAACCCTTTTGTTTGTAAGTGCATCAGACCTTATACAAGTATATAATCCATGGATCATTGGCACAATCAGCTGTAATGGCTCCAAAAGAACCATTGTGTTAATGTAGCCGACGAGCATGAGCACTGCCCCTGCATACTAAAAATCCTCATGAAAATTTTAACAACATGCAGACAGTGCATAAGTGCAGCAGCATGTAGTTGTTTTTAAAATTGAGGACACGGTACTGTACATTTCATCAAAATGCAGAAGAAAAATATATCCACCAGCAAAATGTAACTGTAATAACCTCTTGTACTTGGTCTCAGATAAAGTAACTGATTTTTGACAAAGGAAATGAAGTAGGTCTCATTTATCTGGACTTCACAGAGGTTTTTGATATAAAGCCGTTTGGGAAATCACTGGTTAAGCAAGAGAAGTTGGGGAGTAGTACAAAATATCCAAAGTAGGCAAGGAAATATCTAAAGGAGATATAGCAACTTAAATGGAAAGTATTGCAATGAAAAGAGCATGCTAATGGAGTTCTTCAAAGCCTGATTTAATTTTGTCATTAAGAAGCGTGACACAGAAAGGAAAAATGCTGTAATGAAATTTCCTGAAAACAGAGAATTGGGAGATCTGATCAATACAGAAGAGGACCAGAATATCATGTGTGACAATACAGCTTTTGTGATGATGTCAGAAATACAAATGGAAATGCATACTGCCATGTCACAGGTTCGAAGACAGCTGGTGGAAGTCCACAAAAGGAGATCCATAAGTCTTAATCAGCTCCAAGATCATGGTAAGGACCAATGTAAAGGCAGTAGCGAGAAAGGAAAGCATCGTTTTACAGTGTATCATGAAGACGTGGGACCCAGTATGGTGTTTAGATGGTGAAGTAAGGCCTGGCCTTGAATTTGGTAGAGAATCACAGGATGAAAGAACAGGATTACTAATGAGATTTAAGAAGATGCAAAGAACTTAACTTGTTGATTGTCACCTTTTACAATCTCTGTTCTTTAACTTTTAAGTTTCTAGAAATATGTAGCTAAATATTGTTTTAGTGTGTAAATATTCTATTTCCAAATAAGCTGGGTTGAGGTTTTCTTGAAACTCCTTAACTTTTACTTTTATCTAGCTGAATGACATTAACCAGAAAGAGATAAATGGACAGAGAGACAGAACTGGCAGCCCCAGAAGTGTGCTCTGATGTTGTGCATTAAATGATACACTGTTAGTTACATATTTATTGTAGTATTCTGCATGGTAGGGAATAGAATGAACTTGCTTGATATTCTCAGTTTTTCACTTTTTTCTGCTTCCTAAAATTCATCCCTCTTCAATCCTTTGGTACCTAACCTTTTATCCATGAGGTCTCAGAGATGTCTGTCAGATCCTTCTCAGCCAGTTCCTTAAGATCCTTTGGTTAAATATGACTTGGACCTTATGAATCATAAATATTTAAATTATCTAAATATCCTTTTACCTGCTTTTCATTAATTCTGCTGCTAGATATCCCCCAAACCTTATTAATATTTATCTCACTAAGCTCCATGTTTCTGTCTTATATTAGATACTGGGAAAATATGTAGAGGTTGAGCAATTCTTTTTCTTTCTGGCCAGTATCAGTTGACCTTTCTTTTGATTTAGGATGATCTTTGTTTTCTTTTATCCACAGTGTATTTACTTGCTTCATCTCTTCTACTAGGTTGCACCGTAAACTTGAATTGCATTTTGCCCTCTCCTCCTCTCCCTTCCTTATTATTTCTACTGATCTGTATTAGAGATGTATCTGCTTGTATTTTTAGCTCTCATCTATTCTGTGTTCTTTTTCTCCTATCATTTTGTAAATGGACTGTGTTGCCATATTTGTGACTACGGGATGTTTCTATGTAGAACTTGTGTATTAAAATATTAAAGCATGTACTTTACATATCTTTCATATATACAGTTATGTAAGAATATTACCTTTTGGTTTTGCTAATGGGATTTTAAAATAGTAATTTAGGGAGGGTGATACAGATGCAGGTGTCTGGATATGCTGGCAGCATCACAGTCTAAGCAAATTCTGCCATCGGCTTCAGCTAGGTTAGGACTTTATTCTGATTCTGCCCTTGTACACAGATTTAATATAAAGCTCAGCATTAGATCCGTGGACCTAGCAGAAGTTTCAATGTCCAAACACAACAAAGCAGAAGTTGTATTTGCAAGCGTGGCTGAAAGTAACATTATCCTCATGCCTAAGAATTTGCTAAACTGGGGCAATATATTCCAAGCAAGAAATGTTTTCATGAGAGCGAATCAATGCAAAATTAAAATATTCCCATTTTAAAGAACAACCTTAGGAAATCCTTCATGTGCACCTGCTCAAAAACAAATGCAAAATTCTTTATAGACAACGTATAGTTTCAAAGTATCTGGCAGATCCACATTGGCATTTGCATAAATGTTCTTCTGCAGCACTCCACGGGGCTCTTCCAAGAACAAAGCAGAACAATTAAACCAATATTTTATTATTTATCATTAAGGAATGACAAAACAGATGGATTTAAGTTTTGAATGTTGATCTTCCTTAACAAAAGGTGTTATTTTTGGAATTTTGTGGTATGTCAAATGAAAACCCACTGCAACACGCTATTGCTATTCTATGGCTACTATCACAATGTAGGTGTGCATGCATGTATGTGCTTGAGAAATAACTATTACTCCAGAAGAAACAAAACTTGTGTTGTGTAGGTGGTTGGAGTGTTATCTACATGTAGGGCCCAGAGAAGCTTGCTAATTGTATGGTTAATTATATGGCAGAAGGCCATGCCATTGGTGCTGATATGTATTTGCAAGTGTGGCTCAAAGCTAAGGTGAGACTGTGTCACATTACCTGTTTGCAGACCTGTCAGTTGAGGCTAGTCCAAGAATATAGTACCTTCTTCTCATCTGACTTCAGCTGATTGGTTGGAATAGTTCTTTGAGCTGCATCTCTAATTTTTAAGGAAGCTGTTTTGTGTAATTAGAAGTCCCTCTATAGATATGAAAAAAGGACTTTATCTTTTATATTCTTCTGCTCTTTTTTACTGTTAACTCAGTAGATACCAAAGTTCTTAATTTCTTAAAAATTAAGGTTACCATGTTACAATAGACACTATACTGACAATGTTGAAGCTAAAGTTTGTTGTAAATATCATTGCTCCAGCTGAAGATTTTAATTATAACAGCTATCTTAACTGTTTCATTTTGAATCAATAATGATAAATAAAACAAGACCTTCAGACACAACATAAAAGGGCTACATGCAGACTACATTTCAAAGACTTAGTTTGCTGCTACAGGTTATTAATATGGATTGTGATTACTATACTTCTGTAATTCAGTTTCCATCTGGTTTTACCTTATGTTCTAGAAAACGCATGTTTGGATAGAGATCTTGGGTATCTGTCTTATTGGCTAAGCTGCTAGAAGCTGCAGTGCCAAAAGAATGTGAAAACTGACATGCTATGAAGGCTGATAAATAGAGATGCAATAGCATGAAAATTATGGCTATGAATAAAAGATATATCCTCAAAACCATGATTTTTCATACAGTTTATATCATCATGGCACACAGTTTTACACTGTCACTTACTCCTTCCTTGTGAGATTCTTCACAGAAAAGTAACTGATACTTTCAATTCAGGAACACCAGCAATTGTTCAATCGCTAAAACAGGCTGTTGCATGAGAAGTGGCCATAACAATGAGGTGGAGCTGCTCATCCAGGATCATTTTGTTTATATTGATCTCTTGCCAGTGTTTGCATAGAATAAAATATCTTAGACAGTTTGTAGCATAGAAATAAACACAAATGCCTAAGGATGTACTGTCTGTATCCTTTACCAAATGTTGGTGTGCCAGCAGGACACTTTCCAATTTGCTTGTCTTCCTTAAATACATTACAGCCCTTTTCTACCAAGAATAAAGGAATGAATAGAAACATTATTGGGGCACAACTAAAGACAAAATAAAGATTTCTAAATATTTACTAATGGTTTGTTGCAAAATGCCAGCAGTATTAAAGCAAATCAACTAATATGGCCACCGCCATAGATCCACAGAATCACAGAATACCATACATTGCAGCAGAACCTTAAGATCATCCGGCCCATCCTTTGACCCAGCACTGCCAGGCTACCCCTAAACCATGCACCTCAACACTGTGTCTATCTGCCTTTTAATAACTTCCAGAAATGGTGACTCCAAGAGTGCCCTGGGCATCTGTAAGTTTCTGAAGGAGAATGCTGTGGAAGACAGTGTCAAAGGCTTTACTAAGGTCTAAGCAGACAATGTCCACAGCCCTTCCCTCATCCACTAGCAAGAATTGGCTTCAACATCTTCTTACTAGTAAGGTGAAAAGATTTTACAGGAAAAACAGTGAAAGATACTTATTGTGACCTGTGAGATGTACTCCTCAAGTAAATATGATGAGGGCTCAGAGACTACTTCCTTCTACAAGACATTCATATGGCACAGTCATCAAACATTGCTGAACAGGTGAATTTGTCAGCTAAAGGTCATATATAGCATCTGCTATAGTATCACACGAGGCTTGCTTCGCAGCTCTCTTTCACCGGTTTTGTGCTAGTACAAATCCCTGAGTGAAATGTAATTATGCTGATTGAATTTGAAGCCCACCAGCTGCCAGGGGGTTTCTGTCCTGTAAGAAGAGAGGGTGGAAATAGAATGATGCCTGTAATTACTGGGTGCTACCCTGTCCCTATCCCAACTTCTTTGATAGCGTATAATGGTTAAAATCTCTGATCAAACAGCATGCGCTCATTCTGGACCATCACCTGTGCGCCTCTCCACATCTCTGGAAACTGGGATGGCTCACTGTTGTCTTTCAGACTCGTAGCACATCTTACTGACTACTAAATACAATACAGATACGCTTCATGTTGTGCAGCAAAAAATCACCACACACAACACTTACTGTAGAATTGGTCACCACTATAATAATTCTCTGTTCCTTAATACTGTTCATGTTTGATTACAGAGACAGAGAACTGACTTCAGAGTTGAAACTCATTTCCTTTGAGTTGTTATGTCGACTTTATTACAAGAGACACTGTAAGCAACTTGCTTCCTCTGGTGCAGAATTATGAAAATGTCCTTTCTGCATGAAATTTTTCAGGCTTTTCTAAGTCATGGGTGACCATATGAGATATTTCAGAGATATTTTATTTTCTAAAGTGAGTTCAAATACACATTTTAATTTATTAAATTTCATAAATTAATATAATTATAAAATTAAATTAATTTAATAATTTAATTACAAAACAAATCTAAAAAATCAACCTGAATTTAACCTGAAAATTCAGGCTAAATTTATCACTCAGACTCCAATGATATATTTTACTAGCCTGTTTTTATTTCTGAAGATGGGCTACAAGGCACTCTAAATATTAATTTTTTCATCAGACTATGTTCTAACAAATTGGTAACATTTGTTCTGTACTGCTTCAGTTGAGGTCAGAGTGTAGGGTTCAGTTATGATATTTCCTTATGTTTTTCTATGTATTTCATATTTTCTACAACCTCTGAATATTCACTCCAATTAATCTGACAAGGATGGCTTCTCTGAGTTTAGTAACACACAATAAACAGCAGTTCACAAGCTCACGCTGCTATTTTTATAAAATGTCTCTGATAAATATATTATAGGTAAAGAAAATATAACTGGTATTTGTTTGTTTAAAACTTCTTGTGGTAGGTAACTTGATGATAAATGTTTTTGCAGCTTTTTTCCATTAAGTAATTTTTTTTAATTGATTGAAAATCGGGCTCTAATGAAGCTCAGTATTCCCTGTTCAGAACACTGAGTCAAGGGTCGCTCTAAATTTAGACAAAAACCTAATTTTGCTTGGTTCAAAACATCTAATATTAGAGATATAGAACCTGTCTCGGCTACTGCCTGGGGATTCACACTGTAGGAGTAAAAATCCAGAATAGCTAGTATTTTCTAACCTATCACTCTAATCTTGCTTTTGTGTACTTACAAACAGGGAGTGTTACATAAAACCTATATAAAAAATGTAAGTAAAGATTTTCATAAAAATCAGAAGCGATCATTTTAAAACAGCCTAATTTAAAAATACGTGTATATATGTAAATCAGTATTCTTCTGGTATTATCCTTCACAGTATCCAAGCAGAATGTCTGCAGTTTTTGTAATAAGGAAAATACCTGCAAAGGGATAGGCCTTAGATTTTATGCTAAATATATTGAAATTCAAATGACATCCTATGGAAAACAGACTGAAACCAAGACCCATTTATTAAACATTACATAAAAATTTTAGAACGGCCAGGGTTAGATTCTGCTCCCCATGGAGATGGATCATAGTAAAGGAGAGAAGTGAGGAAGACGGTTTTAGGAAAAAAACATGAGGACTCTCTTTTTCAGCACATTTAAGTTGCTTATGATTTCTTCTCAGTGCCCAAGGAGAGGGCTGCACTCATTTGAATGTCGTAGCTTCGAGATGGAACAGACTTCTATCTTGATGGGAACTGACTTTCTGCATATCCTATTATCTGTACCCTGTTTCAGTGCTACCCAGCGTATTATGTGATGGTGTTATGAGATCAAGCTGCCATGCTGCCCCTCTATCAAGCAAAGAGTAGTGTGTGTTGTAGAGACTGAGTGAGGAATAAGTGAGCACTAGAGAAACCCTCCCCATCTTACAGGAATCATGTTGTACCAGTGAGGACAACCCTTTTTTGCCTACTCCCTGCCCGAGTGGAACTGCCATCTGGGTTAAAATTCTGCCTACAGCTTGTAGCCATTCTTCTCCACCCAGCAGGATATCCTCTTGCACCAAAAGAAAAGAAACATTTTTCCCACCACTTCTTTAGACAGAGCATAACGCACATAGCTTCATGTTTGTGAGACTGAAATGTATCTCAACAGTGTTGTTGCCATTCAGTCAGCAATCAGTCCAGGCTTGCTGTCTTCACAGCTAAGCAATCTTAACAGTACTGTTTGCTGAGCAGCACCATTTTTCTCTGTAATTCTCTACTTGCTTCTCATGTTAATTTTACTTTGATTAGCAGTTTTGCTTTGTACTCTAATCTTTTTGCATGAAAAGTATGAAAGCACAACAACAATGTGAAGTCCTGTGGGCTTCTCTACTAAATCACAGAATAATTTTGGTTGGAAAAGATCTTTAAGATTCTCAAGTACAGCCATCAGCCATTGACTCAGCATGGCCAGGACACCAATAAATCATGTGCCTCAGCACTACATCTATTTGTCTTTTGAATGTTAAATTACATTCCAGAAGATGAGTGATTTCATAATAGATGCAGTGGGCATCTCATAAAGAACTGAATTTAAATCACAAATACCTTGGTTTTCCTTTTGAGTTTAGCACTATAGCTTTTGATTAATTCATGCAGCTTTTATTTTTACAAAGTTAGTCTCCATTGATTCAGCTCACTTCTGGACAATTACTAGGGAACACAAAACCACAGAGAACTGTGAAAGGCAAAAGCAGAGAGGCAGCCTATGGTTAATTACTGTAAATCATCAATAAAAACGCAGACATTTAGATTCTCCCCTTCTCCAACCAGCAGTAGAGGTACTTTTGCTCTTATCCCAGTTTGAAATCTTTTCCTTTCCTCAAAGGAGAGGCATAGAAGAGAGTGTGACAGGACTGTGTTGAGACTGTGACACAGCACCGTGAATTTTTGTCAGTCTTTGCACTGGACCATGCTTCTCCTAGCACTGCCTTCCTGCTTGCAGATTGCATTTCCATATTAATGGCAGATGTAAGAACCATGTGCTAACATAGAAAAGTGGTCTTCTTCAATCGGGGAACTTCAGTTCAAAACTCCAAGGGTTTCTTACTGAAAGAAAGGTCTTGCATACTTTATTAAGTGAAGGGTAAGTGTCAGGAGGATGGAGCTAGGCTCTTCTCAATTTTATCTAGTGATAGGACAAGGAGCTGGAACATAGGAAATTCCATATAAATATCAGAAGGAACTTCTTCACAGTGAGGGTGACAGAGCACTGGAACAGGCTGCCCGGGGGGGTTGTGGAGTCTCCTTCTATGGAGACGTTTAAAACCTGCCTGAATATGTTCCTGTGCGACTTGATCTGGGTGATCTGTCAGGGAGATTGGACTAGATGATCTTTTGAGGTCCCTTCCAATCCCTAATGTTCTGTGATTCTGTGATTAAGATTCTCAAGTATAAACAAGATTACCGAAAATGTAAAAAAATCATAGGATCATAGGATGTTAGGGTTTGGAAGGGACCCAAGAGATCATCGAGTCCAACCCCCCTGCCAGAGCAGGACAAAACTATCTAACACAGAACACAGAGGAACACATCTAGGCGGGCCTTGAAAGTCCCCAGAGAAGGAGACTCCACGACCTCCCTGGGGAGTCTGTTCCAGTGCTCCGTGACCCTCACAGTAAAGAAGTTCCCCCTTGTGCTGAGGCGGAACCTCCTCTGCTGCAACTTACACCCATTGCTCCTTGTCCTATCACAGGGAGCAAGTGAAAAGAGCCTGTCCCAGTACTCAAGTACTCAAGTACTTGACAGTACTTGACAGTACTCAAGACGAGGCCTCACCAGGGCAGAGTAGAGGGGGAGAAGAACCTCTCTCGATCTGCTGGACACACTCCTCCTAATACACCCCATTAATACTAAACTATTAGTAATATAACTGACTACAACCTTAGCAAACAAATCAAAAGCATGTTGATATCAAAGCAATCAGTCAGGAAATTACTTTCTGACTGATAAGGCAGTTCAATTATCCAGTTAATTATTGCTTAAAGTATTAATTTTTACACATTCTGAAGAAGCGTTGAAAAAAGCAACTGGTTATAGATACCAAACAAAGAATTTATGATGTGACTCATAACTGCTTAAGAAATGTCATCAAACTTTCCTAATGTCCACATGATAACACTGACACCAGGTGTAAAGCTTCATCTTGTAGAGTTCAGCATATACTACCCTTGAAGTCACACTATGTATTTGTTCTGTGGTATTTCTGTCGTGGACTCTTCCCTCGCAGCAGTGACTCTTTTGATAAAAATTATAGGGACAATTTTTCTGATGGGCAGGGGAGGACTACTGCTGCCAGTTTGACATAGCCTTATAAATAGCATGATATGTGACCAGGGAGAGACTATCCTGCTCTGTGGTCTCCTTTGTCACCACCAGCAGCCCCATAGATGCAGCTGTCCTTGCAACTGTTCAGAAGGATCTTGAGAAACTGTAGTTTGATGGTTCCCATTTACAAAAGATTACAGTAATAGTGTCAGTTCTTTAACTATCCCTAAAGGTCAGAATATGCTGTAATAAAAATGACTATGAGATAGTATTTTAGTACTGTTTAAAACTCATTACTGTTTTTCTACCATCTTTCCTTTGTTGGCTGCATAGGCGCTCACAGCAGTATGTGCATATACAGGTCATAAAACCTACAGTCACTTCCCAATGCCTTCACTCTCTTGCAAACAGAAATCATCAACAAAACTAAAAAGAAAAGAAATCTAAAAGTATTTTAATATCTCTTACCCACTAAAATGGGAGCTTAAAAGAGGAAAACTTTAACAAGGCCAAGTGCCAAGTCATGCCTTTTGGTCACAACAACCCCCAGCAACGCTACAGGCTTGGAGAAGAGTGGCTGGAGAGCTGCCTGGTGGAGAAGGATCTGGGGGTGTTGATCGACAGCTGGCTGAACGTGAGCCAGCAGTGTGCCCAGGTGGCCAAGAAGGCCAATAGCATCCTGGCCTGTATCAGAAACGGCGTGACCAGTAGGAGTAGGAAAGTGATTGTGCCCCTGTACTCGGCACTTGTGAGACCGCACCTCTAGTACTGTGTCCAGTTTTGGTCACCACAGTACAGGAAGGACACTGAGGTGCTGGAACGAGTCCAAAGAAGGGCAACCAAGTTGGTGAAGGGGCTGGAAGACATGCCCTATGAGGAGAGGCTGAGGGAGCTGGGGTTTTTTTGTCTGGAGAAGAGAAGACTGAGAGGAGACCTTATTGCCCTCTACAACTACCTTAAAGGAGGTTGTAGCAAGGTTGGTGTTGGTCTCTTCTCTCCAATTAGTGATGATAAGACAAGGGGAAATGGCCTCAAGTTGCGTCAGAGGAGGTTTCGATTTGATTTAGAAGGAAATTCTTTACTGAGAGGGTGGTTAGGTACTGGAATAGATTGCCCAGGGAGGTGGTGGTGTCACCATCTCTGGAGGTGTTTAAGGAACGAGTGGACGTGGCACTTAGGGATATGGTCTAGTGGTTAGACACTAGGAGAAAAGGTTGGGCTCGATGACCCTAGAGGTCCTTTCCAGCCATGATGATTCTGTGATTCAGAGGTGTGGATATACTTCAGCTTTCTCAAATTTGGAACTGCATTTAAGTAGCTGCTGGTACAGCTGTTTTCACCACTGAACACTGTTTACTACTGCTGAGAATTGGATGAGTTATGTCTCTGTTGTTACTTTATCATGCTGTTCTCAACTTACACTTCCTTCAGGTAATTTATGGATTCAGAGTTGTAAGTTGGGCCAGCAGAACCTGAGTCAAAGCAATAACTGATCAAATTCAGTTTCATGAAACTGTCTCTGGTACATGGAAATTTCACAAAAATGACTCATTGAAGTGAGTGGAGCCACAGCCATAAGTAGTGCTTCAACATTAGTCCATCAGACAACTCAAAATGCATTTGAGCATATCCAAGGTTGGTTTTGGCACATTCAGTAAGATGCTTACAAAACAAATTAAGGGAATTCTTCTAAATAAAACAGAGCTCTAGATCAACCTATGGAATCTTTAGGAGGGAAAGACTATTTCAAGTTTATCAAGACAAAACCACTCCACAGCAGACATTTTTAATTTTATCTTAGTTCTGTAAATCCATCTGAGCCATGCTCCACACACAGAGCTGCTGTGTTAAGACTGGAGGTAGCCTGCCAAAGAAGGAAGATTGTAACAGTGCTCAGCTATCCCCCAGCCTTACCACCTTTCGTTTCTTGTTCATTAGGAAAGCACAACTCTTGATAAGTAATATACTTGGTAGATTTTAGAAAACATTTTCTAATTTATTTCAGCTTGCCACGTCATGCCCAAACAAAAGTAGTTTTCCCTTGATCTTGTATAAAGTATTCCACTTTTCTGTGTGCCCTTGATAGCACCACAATATGGCTATTCTTTGCATTAATATTCACATCCATTGTTTAACAACTTTTGAAGATAACAAATGTGCTGCCCAACTTTTGCTTCTATATTTAATTACTATAATACATGTTTTAATTGTTGTGGTTCCTCATAAATTTGCCTAGCAGATTTTGAAGGTTAAATGAATTTTCTATAGCACTTGAGAGCTTTCTTGCTTTCATTTCTTTTTTGATTTTGTGTGATAAAGATTCAGTTCTTTTTCTATAAAAACAAATGGAATATCTTTTTAGTTGTTTTCAGAACAAGGTAATGACCCGTGAACTGTAAGGTAAATACTGCAATCATTACGTACCAACCTATTTCGTTTTCTGCTTTTCACATTTATACTCTGAGAATCAACCTCTAGCAGTCTCTGAGGGTATTCATCCACTGGTGTCTATGGAATATGCTCTCTGTCCACTCACGCAAGCATCATTCTGAGAAACCAGTGTATACACCTCATACGCCCACAATTTAGCTCACTTAGTGTGTAGCTGCTTTCCTAGTAGCTTATGATTGCAACATAGGCTGAACTATAGACTAGTAAGATCATTTAATAATACATAATAATTGTTATCTTTCCCTTAAGATACTACGTCAGTGCTAGCGTCCTGGCTTGAGACTGAAAAGAACCAATTGGTTGAGTGATTTTGCTTTTCAGCTCAGTCTCTTCTAAGCAACTGCACTTTCTGGATTTAACGGCACTTTCTTGTACAGAGTGTCTGCTTTTACAACTCATAACTCGTAATATTTGCAGTTACTACCAAGGACTGGGATGCAGAAAGCCTCTTGCTTATACTTGCTCCTGTGAGAACCAAGGTCACTGCTAAATCTTGAGTGCCTCTTAGTCCAGTCTGCATCAGGGGGGCTAGGCTCAATGTTTCTTTGGTATATATTTGTATAGACTTCATTTTGTTGTCATTAAAGCTTTGTTTTCCTGTCCCTAAGTCTCTCTCTTTTATTCCCTTTCTCTTCTCCCTTGTGAAGAGAGGGGGGTTAATAGAGAGCATTCTGTCATTCGTCTGGTGGATGGCCCAGCTCTAACCCTTGACAGCTAGCACTTCCCCCCCGCCATTTTCTATCATGCTCGGAATTAGAAAGCAGTTAGCTTCTGAGATGTGCTTTCTTCTCAGAATTGAAGGTTGATATGTGTCAGCAGTTCTTTTCACATGTCACATATTTCTACTGTACCAAGTTCACCCAGTCCAGATCTTTTGAAGGAGTATCTGACATAAACTGTGAGAAAATGAAAACAAATTTTATGGCTGTTGGCCAGAGTTCTGAATAGGTAACTCTCGTTTTACAGAATACATCAGCTTTTTCTTGCTTGGTTACCGGCTTTACATGTAAGTTCCACAATAAACATAATAAGGGGATTAAAGATAAGAGGCACAGAGCTTATGAAGCTGGTTTCTTCATTTATGTCCATGGGGCTGATCTTAACAACATCACGCAGCGACAGAACCTAGGATTAGAAAGGTACTAAGTGTTCTCAAGGCTGTATCAAAAGATCTTTTAAGAGGAAAATTCTGTCTTCCTGAATGGCATACCAGCTACCTAGTGCAGGTGTTGGGGTGTTTGGTAAACTTCAGTATCGTATAGATTTATTTGCTACACATTCAGCATATAAACTCAACATAGTATATTTCAGGTGCTTATGTGAAGAAACATGCTCTCCAGTGTTTATATTTTATGTTTCTTGCACTTCTCAAATTTGATTTGGCTAAGAAAATTAGGCAAGAATTTGAAAGAATTGCACATAGAACGGAAGTAGTGGAAGAAAGTGGAAGAAAACCTGAGTCTGGATATCTCTTAAAACAATTACAGCACTTTGTGTCCTCAGAATAAACTGAGTATCCTCAGTTACTAGAAATATTTGTGTAATGAAAATACGTCAAGAAACTGCATTGCTCCTTAGTTTCAAACCACAAAATCAGCATGTTTTTGCAAGACAAGTTTCTCAGTATCAGGACACAAGGATTGGTCTTTGCTCATTTCCAGAATCTTGTTAACCACCCAAAGAACTACCTAATTTAGTCTGTACTGATTAACTTCATTTTCGAGGGACACAGCTGCTATTTCATGCGATGACAAATGAGACTCCCTGCTACGCTGCAAAGTCTTCTGACTAAATTGGCTAGTTTTCTACTAGCCTCAATGGCCACAGAAAGCAAGACAAAAAGCCAACCAGAGGAAGAAAGAACCCTAATGTGTTTGAAAAATATTACCCGTTCTCAAAATGTTTCCTTCACGTTTACCGGTTAGCTGAGAGATTGTACTTTAGAGCTTACTTTGTTGTTTTGGGTTTTTTTCTGTTCCAGGGATTTGAATTGAATTTATCAAGCTGTGTTGATTTGGAAATTAGTGTTTATATTTTATTTATCGTATTGTACGCTGTGACATAAGTCTACGAATCTGTATCAATTAACCAGTTTCCTTTTCAAGATATGCGTGTCGTTTCAATTATCCCTTTGAAATTTTCTTTGTAGCATGCTGTAATTATACCTTGCACATATATTTTTTAGTTTCCCACAGAACTGAGAAACTGTGCATTTTGTTCACAAAAACCAGTTGGCTGTGTTTGCCATATTAAGCGTGCTGTGAAAGCTGGTCCCTTGTGTTCAAAATGTAAATTGGACGGAGCTAATTGTATCTACCGCTGGTGATTGTGTTCAGTGAGTGCAGGTTTCTGGAGGGAAATGTGCCTACACTTCTCCTCATAGCTGTGAGTCTTCCTTGGATGTGATTTATTATTGTCAGGGCTAGACTATACTGCCAGTGCTTCTTATGAGAAACAAAAACATTTTGTACTCCCACTCCCCAAAATCTTAGTGATGAAGCTCTCTCCTTAAAGAAAAAGTAACATTATATTCTTACACTGTTTTTAGACTCTCTCAGTCCAGAGAGAGGTTCAACATGCAATGTAAAGAGAGGCTGCAGTTCTGCGGTCAGCACCTGCAGCTGCTGAAATAGTGAAAAGTTCACAAAAGGATGTGGCGCTCTTACTGAAAATACAGAATCATTTGTGGATGCCTTGTGGGCGCAGTCACGGGAAATGCACTGGGTGTAAACTCAGCAGACATCTGGTGATGACAAGCGACCAGAGAGGAATTAATGACTGGCTTCACAGACAGGGCTGTTTTGGTTAGATGCAGTATCATTGTTACTCTGCCAACAGCATGAATACCGTTCCCGGTTTTGAGGAAAAGAGAAATGACTAATAGTGAGTTAGGAGAAACAGCCAATTGGTCTTAAAGAAGTAGTTGTTGAGTTGACCAGTGGCTAATACATTGTGGCTTGAAGAAAACACTTTGTGAGAGCAAACCTGCATCCCAGTAATAAAGAAGTAGCTATGAAAGTGAAACTGTGTTAACGCCTGGGACCCGGCCTCCTTAAAATAGGGGTAATCCAGCACAGTATATTCTCTAGATTCCATCTAAATAAAATAAACAAAAGATGGCTTTAAGAATGAGTAGTAAAAAAAAAGAAAACTACAAAAACTTCACACAAAAGGCCTATGATGCTTTCCTGCTTTTCTGATCATCATCTCTCACAGATGTGTTCTCACAGATTTGTGTTGACTGAGAATGATGTCATCTCACAGAGAAAGAAGAAATAGACGCACACTTTAAATCTCAGAACTCAGCACAAACAGACCACAAGAAGAATCACCTTGTTATGTGAAGGATGACAAAACTGTAAGATTTTGATTTACTGATACAAGTTACTTCTTCCGAACTACCACGTTCCTCCTTCACGGGTACCCAAGCAGAAAGGCAAAAGACAGAAGAAAGTTTTTTGAAAATAGGAAATGTGCAACATCACAGCTCTAGGACTGTGGATGTTTTTATCTTTTATTCAAGATAAACATAGTTTCATAGTGGAAACCACAGTATTCACTGAAAAATAACACATAATTCCCATGCATCACAAAGACAGATAGACCTTGTGTATCATTGCACAGGTAAAACAGCTTTGATGAGGCTTTGACTTACTGAAATTCTGACAGGCATTATGGGCTGCCACTCCTGCTACGAATTACAGAGAGAAAAGAATTGTTTCTGCGTAAGTATAGAGCACTTCTTTACAAAGGAACAAAGTGAACGGTCCCGTCGAACAAATAAACAATACTGAGCTTAAAGAATATTTTTCTGAGCTTTCTACCCAGCTTTTCTTGAGGAGGAGATTTTTATGCTCTCTTGTTGAATTTTAGAAGCGGATTATCCGGAAATACCCTTCACTTTTGCTTACGTATTGTATTTTTTTTCTCTGTTAATAACAGAATATTAAATGGGGTTTTTTGTGAGAAAAGTATTCTGCTGTAACTGTAGCCCACGTCTTTACGACCTTTTTACATACTTTAGCAGTTGCAAGTATTTATGTAACACATAATCTCTGGTTACAGACACAGGTTGCGATGTTAGAAGTGGAGAATTACATTAGAGCCATTCAAAGTGATTAGGCTTTTCAGTCTGTTTTCAACACTGTTGAATAACATTCAGCTTTGAGTTTGGTTTTTTGGGTTTTTTTTTCCTTTTGTTGGTTTTAAAACTTTCTGACCTATTTAAGCAGATTTTCTGATTTGCTGCTATACCAAAGTCTCATTTCTTTTCAGAGTATACTTCAGTATAGTGTTTGTTTTCACAGTATCACAACCAAGTGCCTGGGTCAACAAAACAGTCTTGAATTTTTATCTTTGTTTGCAGACTGCCAAAGAGGGAATGTTTTTTGAATGCTATTTTAAAACACTGAGTGAACAAGCAAACACCACACGTAGAATGATAAATTAGCATATTTTCATTGGGGTGTGGTAAGCATACAGTACTCCATGATTCAAATGGAGTTAAGTCTGCAAAAACTGTCTGTACAGAAGTCTGATGGTCTTTGCTTTTACTAATTATATACTTTTCTTAGCACTTAGTGGCAGTAAAGCATCTCATGAAGGGAAAAGTAAGATCCTTACAGTGTTAGATTACCAGAAAAGTAAAAAGACTTAAAGGCAGAAAAGTGATGCAGATGAGGCTGTTGAGATTAAGAGACAGCCTTCATGCTCTCCATGTTCCTTAATGACAAGTAGAGCCAATTTGCAGAAACAGAGTCGTTGCTATTGCCCGCTGTACTATTGTATACATTAATGCATTTCAGTAAGATCAATAAGATGTGAGGAAAATGGATAACTTGAGGGAAAGGTCTTTCTGCTCTCCAGGGTGTAACTGCAGTTGATCATTAAGAAATCTGCAAAAGCAGCCCTGTGATGGCAAAACACTTCACTTGGAATAGACATGGGACCTGGACACACTGTCTTTGCTTGTGTAAACAAAGTGTATGCTCGGTATGTGTCTCAAGATCAAGGGGAAGAGCAGAAGTACTGGATTATCAATTGCATAATCCTAGAAGACAGGTGTACGCACAAGAAAAGGGGCATCTTTGGGGTAGCTTAGCAGAGAACCGACACGTGGGAGCTCTCACTGTACACTGTCATAAAGAGCTGGAAAAATGTGTAGCAGCAGGGGGATTTAATGCTGGCACTTCAGCATGGAGTTATTTTTAGGATTAGGCAGGGGACTTTGCTGTACGGAAGTACAGATATGAAGACATTATCTATGGCAGTGTCATCAAAAGCCAACCTTGGCTCTCTTAAGTAATAATGACACTTGACAACACATTCATCGGTTGGTGACAACACCTTTAACATGAGTGCATGGGATAAGCTATAATATTTGTGGTAGTGTTAACAGGAAAAGTGTCTTGCATTTCTTCTTAGTATTTGCTCCAGTTAATACATCAAACCTGCCTTCTATCTGTTATACTAATTTCCTTTAGAGTATAAAATAAAGGTCAAGGTTTGGGCTTGAGCCCAACATATTGGTTGCCAGAAGCACTGGAATAACAGAGGGTGTGCACCTCTACAGTGGGTACAAAATCGCCTCTTGAGGGCTGCCACCTGGGGCAGACGAGGGGCCCGCATCGTATACAACTGGCAGCTGACAGCGATTTTGGCGCCTGCCACCCGCGCTCAGCCTCTCCGGCTGCCGCCATGTCGGACGCTCCTCCCCGGCCGGCTGCCCCGCCCCTTTCGCCGGCGCATGCGCGTGTGGGGAGTGTAAGTTGCCATTTTGTTCTCCTTCCGTGGGGGTCCTCCTGAGCCTTCTGGAGGTGGCGGATGTGGGTGTGCTGGGAGGGTGCGAACTGAGTCCTCCCGCTGGCTGCTCGAGCCCCTCCTCTGTGCTGGTAGTTTCTTGTCTGCCTGCCCCGGCCGACCGAGATCGTTTCTGGGTGGGTTCCTGGTTCCGTGTTGCGCCCCCTGCCCGCTCTGCGCTCGCGTTTTGGGCACACGGCAGCGGTACAGCCGGGGGCTGCGGGGGCGCCTGTCGGTCCTGTCCCGCAGCACCTCGCTATCTACGAGGCGGGACATGGAGAGGGAGAGGAGGGGGACCCCTACTCCGTGGGCAGAAAAAAACCACACGTTAATTAATCGCTACACAGTAGTAGAACCAAAGCAGTCCCTGCAGCAGCAGCTGTCTGCAGGAGAATCGCAGAGGCTCTGGCCGATTACTTAACGAGTGACAACACGCGTCGCAAAGCAGCAGTGTGTTCCTACGGGTAGTACCTCCCCGAGGAAATGCCCGTTTCTGCAGGTGCTTAAACAGTTGCGTCGGAAAGAAGACTTCAAAAAGTAGTCATCTCGTTCTTCGTTTTAGGCTAGAACTGAAAAACGCGGTGACTTTCAGGTGAAAGTTGCTTTTGAGACGAAAAAGCAACTTGTGCTTAAATTCTTTAGCGGAGTTTATTGAAGTTAACAGTCTTAACTGATAACATTCTTAAAAAGAAAGAAACACCACAGTTCAGTTCAAAGTATAATTGGACACACTGTCATCTGCAAGCAGTTTTCTGAGTAGTTTTCAGATGTCCGTGATTCAGATAAGACATTCGAGAGCATGTGCGAAAGTCTCGGCTACTTAAATCTAAATTCAGTTGCTGAAATGTCTAATTGCAAAATGGCATTAATATACTTTCACTCTTTCCTCAGGGCAAGATATCTCTTACCTCTGATCAATAATAGATTCCCTGACTTCTTTTCCCTACAAATACGTTTTTAGACGATCTGAGTGGTTACTAAGTCTTTGAATGGCAGAAGAGTACTGTGCCTACCTTTAAATGTTTTGTTTTCTGTGCTGAAAATACACGCAGACACATACACACACTTGTTTTCCTGTGGGTGGGAGATTTTACCTCCACTGTATGGCTGAGTTTAGTTCATTTGTCAGTTCAGCCACTTACTATGGAAACTAGTTGTATTTCAGCTTGTTAGGTTCATGGGTTGGGCTTCCCCCCCCCCCCTTTTTAAGATACGTGGGCTCCAACATTAGTTGTTTTATTCAACGTGAGCTGTTAGGCATCCAACTGTAGTGCTTCTGATGCAGATTGAAATGAAATCTCATCAAAACATGCTGTTTATGATAATGCCAAGACTTGAGAAAACGTAGAGGAATTAAGGCAGCAATGTGTGAAAAATGCAGAACCTACTTCTTTTCATTTGCTTGTTTATTAAGTAGGTTTTTTTGAGTTGAGCCTGATTTCCAGCTATCCATGTTCATGTTCAGCAGCTTGTTGTTAACAGTTTGCAACTGCAGTGAGAAGAGTAAAGTAAGGTTGTAGTGATAGTAAAATATTTTAGTTTGGAAGACTTTGACTTTTATGTTCACAGTTTCGATTGACTTTACTAGTGACCAAATTAATGTTTTTATCTGTTGGGAAAACTGGAGGATGTAGCGTTGATACTTGAAACAATGGCTAGGGTCAGCTCATACAGTAGCGGTGAACGTAGGATTATCTGCCTGTCTTGCATATTCCAACAGTGTGTGTACTTCACAGGATTTGCCTTTCAGTAGTGATAATGTGTAATCCTCTCGTATTCATTTTGTCATCTGTCACATGAATCCTTTTGTGACTTTGCGGTAAATAGAATTATTCAGTTTTACATGTCAAAGTCATGTCTGTCTTCTCCAGTGTCTGCAGCTTCATTTTAGTCAATTACTTTTGTGGATATGATTTTATGTCTTTGGAGTTCTATTTCTGAAAAAGTTAAAATGTCACTTTTGAACATTGTCAACTGATTTGTGTGTAGAACATCTTCAGTGTGTATGCAGACAGCTTCAAACTAATTGGCAATGTTTACTACAGAGGCCCAAATGTTGATCTATTAAGTCTGCAAGGAAACTGCTGTTGAGTTCTGTAGCTCAGATGTTAACATTAGAGTATTTTTGAAATTGAGGTTGATTATTTCCAAATAATTTGGTGCTGTGTGTGCGCAGGCTTTCATTCTGTACTTTGTTTTTAGGTAGACTTTAGGTTGACCAGTGTCATACGTATTTTCTCTTCAAATAATAGCTTGTCTGTCTCACCTGACTTACTAAGGATTCTTACTACAGATTGTGTGCACTTATATTTAAATGATTCATGTTTTTGTTGTGTTATTTCCATAAGCTTGGAGGGGGTGGAAGGTGGGCACTTCAGAGGAGGTCTTAATGAATTGTTATTGCTTCTTCTTGTCTTTCTCTACTACACCAGCAACTTGTTAAACAAAATTGTCAGCTGTGCTTGGCACAAAGTGTTTTTCATTCATCCCTCTAGTTTATCTCATATTTTCTGAGTGCAGTGTTAAAATCTGTATGTAATTAAGTTTATAACAAATGTTTTGAAAGGCCTAAATACGTATGGGTTTGTTTTATTTGGTGATAAAATGCCTACTGTGTTTCTTTGGGTGCTTGAGTGTACATGAAGGAAATAGGATTGTCTCTACAGATGCAGGATCATTCTGACTATCTGTTAGAAATACTCAGTGTCAGAACTTGGAAGCCTCTCACATCTTGAGTGTAAGGTTTTTCTGGAGTAGCAGCTACTTCTCTATACAATAGTGTACACACCGATAAAGGATAAAATGGGGTTGCATGAGAAGTAGCTTCATGATGTTGTGCATTTAGAAAGCTTTACTAGTGAAAAGGGAAGCTGTTCTAATTGTAGATGGTGCTGGGGCTTGTTTTGCTTCTGCCTGTGACTGGATCTGGTCTGTTCTATGCTGAACTTGTTGCTTTGTATCTTGATAGTATTGTTAGTGTGTATGGGATTAAAATTTGCTTGTTCACTCAAAGGCCAGCAAGTGACTCAGCTACTGAGTGTTTCTGCAGAAGTTCTTAATTAAGACTAATTACCCCTCCCCTAAATTTCAAGACAGTATGTTAATTGCATTACTGCAAGGAACAGATTGGAGAGTTGTTAATACAGCACTTCTCTACAGGTGCTTATGCTATAAGAAGGACTCCCATACTATAAAAGGATCTGAAATAGAGATTCAATATAATGTAAATCCCTCAGGGAGATGTACTCAAGCAGGAGGGTTGAGGTTACCTTCATACAGGAGCAGGTATATAGATAAGTTCCTGCTGATGTGGCAGCAGAGTGAAGAATAGACTGGTTTTGAGTGCACTGGGCTTCATTTTCTTTAAAAATACCCTTCCCTCCTCAAAACTTGAAACCATTAGTGTAAAAAAATAGTACAGCTAGATACCACAATTTATTGAAGGTCCTTTTTCCGTTTTACTTGTTTGCCCTGTTGTCAGGTGAAGTAGAGGAGATAAATATTGCAGACTTCATGACTATTTTTATGGATGTTAACTTAAGTTGATCTTTTGCACCTGTTATGATACTCTACCAGATGCAGGTGTCTTTGTGCTGAGTTTGAAGGATTGGGACAGCAATCAAATGATTTGTTAGCTATATGTTAATAGAAATATTATCTATACTCAGCAAATCTGCTTTGATTGGGAAATGGAACTTTAAGGAGTTCTCTTTAATTCTTAGTCTGGTTATACTTTAGCTTGTGGTGGTATTGCAGAAAATCTTGATCAGCGTAGCAATTAATAAGATACAGTAAAGTAGCATTCTGGAGGCATGTCTTGCAGTAATCAGATGATTGTAATTGTGGATAGTATGTTACTGACATTTCTAAGGAAATACTTTTGATAACCAGACCCCTTTTCACTGCAGCAATTAGTAATTTATTTTTCATCTCAAATTATTTCTTATATATAGAGTGGTGTCACGGACCAAGTAAAGTTGGAGAAAAAAAGCTCCAAGGTCTTAAAATGAACAGACAAGTACAGCAAAAACTCTCCAAATGTAATTTCCTTTGCCTCTTTGTCCTTGTTGCAGTAGCTGTAGATAATGGACCTTTGCATTCCTACTTGCTATTCCAAATCTTACAAGTCTACTTCAGCTTGGTTTTGCCGTTTTGCATTCTCAAACTTAGGAAATCGCAGTAGAATTGTTTAAAATGACATAGTGCTTCTAAAGGTCTACTCATTTTGGAAGTGATGGTGGTTGTTACAGTAGTAAAAGGGAAGAAGGATAACCAGGCCTTTGTGGGCAACACGAAAGGAAATGTTTGAATTGTGACATGTAAACAAACATTTTTATTTTAATCAGTACTTGTGCTTTTTCTCTCCTCAGTTTTCACTGCAACACTGAATATTCCCAGTATAGCTCACCAGATTTGCAATGTCATAGAACCAGTTCTTAATTTATCATCTTGCCATGTCTAGATACTCCCAAGTACAGATTTTCTGTGTTGGCACTGCAGTGCTGCCTGTTACTTCTGTGGCTTAGTGCATGAATAGTCAAAAACATTTATATTAATCCCTCTAAACATGAATGTTTTCCAACATTAGCATTTGCACAGATTTAGCAAGGTCTTAAGTTGCTGAGAATCCGATGTGTCTGGTAGGGATTGGCCTTGGAAGGTGTTCTCTTGTTTAGAAGTCATTGCACACTGGCTTGCTGGAATAGTTTACATATGTCATTTAATTTGTTTTCAAAATTGGTTCTGGAATGTTAAATAAGAAGACTTTAAATTGGCATAGTGCTGACATTTGGCACTAAGTATGCATGTTATTTGTCCTGTTTTCAATGGTATTATGCTAATACTGAAAATTAAGAACCTTCTAAACTGTTTTGCTGGATTTGTGTGCAAGTCTGAACTGAGAACTAAGACATAATGAAGGCATGTCAGAAAGTGTGAGGTAGAGTACAAGGATCAAATATGCATTTAGCTTGTTTTAGGACTGGGATTTGGTCTTCTGTTAATAAAAACAATATAAAGATTAATTAAACTGATAGGTAGTTTCTTGCAATGGTTTTTGGATTTGGAATTAGCTTTTAATTTGCATTCAGATGCTGGTTTTTCTGACTGGTCATTACAATGAAGAGCTACTGGCTTTGACATTGTATGCTGTTGTCAGTGTGGGGTTTTTTGGCGCTGATTTGTAGCACCTTTTTGATATTCCATTTATTAAAAAAAACCCCATTACTTCTAAATACTTTACTCATGATCTTTGGCATCTCAGTGACTGTAGATTCATTATATGCTTATATAGAGTAGCAGAGCAACCAAGCTGTTAGTCTTTAGATCCCTGTGTGAAAGAACTTTGAAATTACACTTGTAGAGACATTTGTCTTTTTTTTTTTTTTTTTTTTTTCTTGTGCTGGGACATCTTCTAATGATTTTAGGCTCTTGGTCTCTTTTTTG
The DNA here is from genome assembly GCA_013400115.1 of Rhinopomastus cyanomelas. Classification (NCBI taxonomy): domain Eukaryota; kingdom Metazoa; phylum Chordata; class Aves; order Bucerotiformes; family Rhinopomastidae; genus Rhinopomastus; species Rhinopomastus cyanomelas. The sequence goes on along the minus strand of VXBP01006376.1, from coordinate 66,205 downwards.
TGCTTGTTGTGGTATTAAATATTTAATGATTACATGGTCCTGATGAATACTATTTCAGAATAGCAGAATTTTGTTCCCTGCAGAGACAGTTTCAGGGCAAATTTAGCTTTAAAATGTGATTTTAAAAGGAGATGGGGAAGGACAGAAGGGAGTTTGTCTAAATCTATGGTTTAAAATTGTCTTCAGGGTTTGTTTTTTCAATTAAGCAGGTGTTTTGCGGAGGAAGACCTAATGTTTTGTTGAAAACTGCCCACTGAGCTCCACAGTAGCAGGAGCACTACTGTTTAGGTTTATTTAGGACAGACTCAGTCCTATGACTTCACCCACTATGTAAAGTAGAACAAATGAACAGCAGCTTTCAGTCCTTTTTTGATGATTTATTTTAATAGTGTACCTGGCTCAAATTCCAGATCAAGCTACGGCATGTCAGCTGCTGGTTTCTTTTTCCCATGTGTAACACATCTGTTATCTTGGTACAGCTGTTTCTTGGATCTTGGTGGGTGAGTCAGACCAGTGGAGACATCTCAGCGAAATGACTGTGTGAGACTGGGTTGTGGTCAGCCTTGACAAATGTGTAAAGTTGGTTGTTCCAATTAATTTTACAGCCAGCAGACAGTTGCTCACATGGGCTTATGCAGGACATGGAGGGATAAGTGGGAGTTGTGTTAGGCAGATGCTTTGTCCTCCTAACCATTTAGCACTGTGATAGTCCAGACTAAGCACTGCTGCATTTGTGCACCTTCCCAACAGAGGTGAAAAGGAGCAATTTCTAAGCAGCCTCTTGACTCGACATATGTCCACAAATTGTGCTATGAATTGAATAGATTCACTAAAACCAGGTTGCGATGCAAACGGAACCAGATAATCATTCTTATGTTCTTTGGTTTCTGTGTTGAAAAGTGGCTGCTGCTTCTTAGCTCTTAATGACCGCGGGATGCTTACGCTCAATTTTAGACATAGTATCCACAAAGAACTGACAGCATTCGGTCTGTTTACAGACTTGCAGCCATGTAGGCACTACATCAGATCTAGATTTATTCAATATTAGCAGCAGACTGGATTGCGGCCAGTTGGGTAATGCATCAGCAGCTGAGTTGCATTAGTGTGTACAGAAGTATTGGCCTACAATTATACATTAAAATTAGGTTTTGGCATAGAGATATTGTACTGAAGTTCAGTGTAAAAATATATTTTATTAGAGTGTACTGCAGAAATGTCTTACAAGTTCTGCCTTGCAAATTTAACTAGTCAAATAGAGCATGGATAGTTTGCTGGCCTACATGGATAGTAGGTAGACAGATTGGGTTTTTTTTAATATGCTTTCTGAATATGTTCTCCCTCTATGGCCTTAGCTGCCAGCACGCAGTATTGAATTAGATTTTTAAAAAAATAAACAGTACCTTAAAACATACTGCTTGAAGTCCATATGTCTATAAATATTTTGTATCCCTAGGAGAAATTTCATTCTTTTCCTAAACTGTCAGGCCAAGTTTAAACTTAGAATGAGCTTAGCGCGAGTGTCTACAGTGATGTCTCATTGTCATGATGTTGCTGTTAGTGCTGTTTCTTACTGAAAGCAATGAAACGTGAATGTCTGTTTTGATTTTTTTGAGAATATTACACAAAATCCTGTAAAATACTGTAGAAAAAGAGAAAAGCAGTTGTAGCTACCAATGAGACCAAGGCTGGAGTTTCTTGGGTCAATTTTTTAAAAAAAATTGTTAGTCTTTAAGAAAAGAGAGCAGGTTTTGACTGACTGAGCTTTGCCTGAAAAGGCAGTTCATTGAAGCTCTTCATACCTTTTTATACAATCTTTCTCCTTCAGTGATGTCATTGAACTAGTATTTTTTTTCTTCCAGACTCTGAGCATTCTGTAGACTGCAGCTTTCCTAATCAGGAACAGTAGTAATTACTAGTACATGTAGGCTTCTTTCTCTTATTTACCTTGAATTTACCTTGGTGCAGAGCCATAATTTCATTTCATGCTAATAAATTGTAATGCAATAGCCTAGTCATAAGTTATACCAATGCTCATTTACAGGTTTTTTTCAGCCCATTTTAAGTGACTTTGTTGGGAAATTCGGCCTCTTTTAGTTTGTTTGTCTAACATGTGTTTCTAAGTGTTGTCTGATGTATGACTCTGCAAGGTCAGCATGCACTACACTGTCACACTGGGTAAGTGCACACAGTGATCAGCTCCCTTCTCAGCCTTCCTGATAAGCTGAGTAAGTTGAACTCCTTAGTAGGAAAAGATGAGGATATCAGATAGCTGTGGTAAAAGACAAGCTCTAGGATAAGTTCCACTGTGAGAAAGGAGAAAGAGACTATGGTATTCTGGATAAAGGCTTGGCTGGTATACAACAAATTTGGATAATGAATTTGGATTGCTGTTCTGGAAGACTGGTTTTGATCCCGCCTGAACATGTGTTAGTTTGAAACCAAGTGTTTCTGAGAATTATTTGTAACTCTTCTGTTGCTTATTGTCTCACAGGCTACATCATAACACTTGCTCTTAATGGTCTCGGTGTGGATGGGGTGACGAATCCTGTGTTGAGAAACGTTTGGCTCGCATTGCTGCCCATAGCTAACAAAGGTAGCAGTGCTTCTGCAAGGAAGCTGCTGTATAAAATCAGTGTATACAGCTAGCGTATAAAATTTATTTGTGAGCTGTGCTTAGGTAACACCACTTTGCACTTCTTTCCTGGCTGTTCTAGTATCTAAATGGTTTGTTACATTGACTGTTATCTAATACATGCTAAGAAGCTAAGCTTTACAACCAACTAGTCTAGAAATAATTTCAAGTAGTGCTCTTGGATTAAAACGTATTAATTGACAAAGCTCTACTGTACTATTGCATCCCTCAAACAGAATTTAGTCCTGGGCAAATGCTAAATTAATGAGGACCTCTGTTCTACTAACTGTTGTTCTAGTGTCAAAATTGCCAAAGCCAAACCTGAGCATGTTAAGTGTCTTTCTCTAGTTTTACTTTGGTCTTTTGTTATGTTTCCCAGCCTATGAACTGCAACCCCACTGTCACTCTTAATGTGGAAGGTCTATTCTGATGGAGGTGGCACGGCCTGAATCTAAATAGGTCTTTCAACTCCTGATGATAATTTTCCTCATTTCATCAGGCATAAGTAATAAAAGTACTTGCAGTGAGCTGTTTTGTAACTTGCATGAAGTACAAGGTTTCTTGCTTTTGTTTTCCAGTTTTAATAAGCAGTGGTCAGCTCTGGTGACTGATAAATGGTCTATAACTCTTACTTTACAGAACAGAATCACAGAACATCAGGGATTGGAAGGGACATCGAAAGATCTAGTCCAATCCCCCTGCAACAGCAGGATCACCTAGACCAAGTCACACAGGAACACATCCAAGCGGGTCTTAAACGTCTCCAGTGAAGGAGACTCCACAACTCCCCAGGGCACCCTGTTCCAGTGCTCTGTCACCCTCACTGGGAAGAAGTTCCTTCTCGTATTTATGAGGAACTTCTGATTTGTTCTTTTAATCTCTGAAAATCTTTGATAATTAACATATCTGAGAAGTTCTAAGTATCCTACTGTATGCTAGATGATCAAGGAGGTAACTGCTGGGCTCCACTGCAAAACTTAATTTTTAAAACATTTGTGTAACGTAATTGTCTTTCAGGTGTCAGCTCTTCAGTTTAACTGACAGCATCTTGGGTAACTGGCAGAAAGGGCTTTTCCCTCTGGAGCTGATTTCTGCTGCTTTGGTGAGACATTGGGTGTAGAATTTCAGAGGAATCTCTCGTGAACTGGAGACACTTAGAGCTATTTGCTACTGCAAAAAAAATACTGAAAAATGCTTTTACTTTGGTGAAATATTGTCTCTCTTTTTTCCTTGAGAAGTTTTGTCATCTTTGTGTTGCTACACGGAAACTGAGACAGGCTAACATTGTGCAAATCTGATTTAAATTATCTGTGCTTTTTCAAAGGTCAGGCATATTCAGTGAGTTTGCTCTCAAATTATTTTGTTTATTCTGTGTACGTATGCATCTTGAGCTCTATAAAGGTCAGGAGATGAGATTCATTTTGGAATTTAAAGAAGTTACATTTTTACTGCTGGTAGCTCTTGTTAGGTTCATTTGAACTAATGAAAACTTTTCCTTGGGTTTTTTTCTATTAGTTTTATTTTTCTAGGAAAGCTCACTCATAACTGAGGTCCATTAGAAAATAAACCAGTATAAGTGATGCATTTAATTTTTTCTTATTTTATATGATTAAGTATTGTTTGTATAAATTGAACAATAGTCATGTTTGGGTTTTCTTGGCTAGAGTAGTGTGCTTAAAGGCTAACATGGTATTTGCCTAGTTTAATAAACTAGGACTGGTGCTGCAATTGCTTAGACTTTTTAACGGTTCTGCCTATTAATTTTAAGGTTGAAAAATATAACCAGAAAAGGATTCATGTGTGTTAGTGAAGCATAACTAATTGCAGGTTTCAGCGACAGAATCAATGGCAATTAATGTGGAATTTGGCTTCTCTTAAATAGAAGCTGTATCTGTAAGGTGCTTAATTTTTGTTTCTACAAAAGGCTTTTACATAGGTCCCCTTACACCACCATGGGTCCCCTTACATTGTAGTTCTGTCCATAGTATGGTAGAAATACCTTTTTTGATTTTTTAAGTTTTTCTAATCTGTTGCTATAAAAATGATTGTTTTTCACTTAAATGTGAGTAACTTTAACTTTAATTTGGAAGGTCTTGAGCTGTTAAAGTAAATTAGATTTTACTTTCATAAATAGCCTGATATTCTTTGCTTTCTGACTTCAGGAGATGAAATCACGGTGCAACAGAACATGCACATTGAAAGAACACAATACCAAAACTTAACAAGCGCCTGTGTTTTAGTGTGCAGTTTATGCAAAGGATGGATGTAGTCTGCAGCTGTATGAAAGGTAAAAAAACACAAATCTCATCTAGGCAGCTGTGTCTCTTTCAGTAGTAAGTAATAGATGTCTTTCTAAGCAGCACACTAATCTCCCTTGCCAAAGGTTAATTTAGTATAAATTTAATCTGCAGTTGATTCAGTTTGTGTGGACATAAACAAGCTTGGATGTTAGCAGCAACAGATTGGTCACACAGATTTCTTTTTACTTTAAAAAACAGCTTCAGTAAATTGGGTTTCTGGCCAGACTGGTTGACTCTAATTTCATATGGCAAAGAGTTGAGTGCTGGATATGTATATTCTGAGGGGCACAGAAGAATGGTGAGCCCTGCACTGGTAGTGACTTTGGTTGTAGGAGTTTTGTTAAAATGCTGCTACTGCTTTGAGGCTCTTATTTTTCTTGCTTGCTTCTTACTAATTAGCATAGTTTGTAAGCTTTCCTCCACTGATTCATTACTATTAGAAGCAGGAACTATCTTTTCTCTTTACTGGCTTGTCTTCAGTGAAAGATTTCTGGGGCAATTTTTCCCCCCTCAGTTTTCCTCTTAAAATCTTAGTCCATTAAACAGCTCCAGTGTTGGGAGACCTTTTCTTCCCCTTGCTGCAACTGAGCCTGTAGCTGTTAGGTCTGGTATGATTTGACGAAACTATGACAAAAAACATTGCTCATCTTTAGGATATTTGAGGTAAAACTTTGAAAATAAATGTGCTTTATTTCTTACATCATATCAAGCTACTTGTAGGTATTTGAAGCACTTGTAAGAGTTTCTTATAAATAAAGATTTGGTTAGCTGGGATAAAATCTCAGCATGACCTGTGCTGTAATGGTGCATCTCCAAGTGGTGAGTTAGAGTGTCAGAATTAAAGACTGAGTATCTGTTAGCTCACTTGAGAGAAATATAAAGGGAGAAAAGGTACAGTGATCAAATGTTGCTCTTTAGAGGAAAATTAGTAATACTTAGCTTTAAGAGTGATATGTAAGACTGATGTTGCACATAATCGGAATTAGAAGTGGATGATGATCCACAGCATCTGGCTTGTATAAATACCTTGTTTACTAATTGAAGTTTCTAAAATGAGTTTTTTCTTCTCGGAATTCTACTGTAACATAGAACCAAACATAGTAAAATGCACAGGTCTACAGCTAATCAAAGGCTAGTACCAGTGAAAACCTTTTAAGCTTTGGTATACTTGAACACTCTTGAAATACTTGGGTTCAGTGGTGGACTCCAGTGCTCTTAGGTACTACATGTCCTGTGAGAGACACTGGGAGTCCTAAAATTAATGATACTTTGTCCATTGAACTTTTTTTGTTACTTGAGACTAGAGCAATGACTTTCTGTGTGTGGAAGTTTGGTATATGGGCTTGTAGTCAACTGCTCTGGTCTTGGTTTGCTGTACTGGATACCCTACGATTATGTAGTTTCCTGTTTTAGAACAGCTGTTGTGTTGTCATTAGAAGGCTTATGATAGATATTTTTCTTGGGCTTACAGTTAATTCCTAATAGAATGTTCTAATGGATAGTTTCCAACTGGTGTAGCTCTACATCGAAATCTTTGGGTTTTTTCAAACTAACATACTGTGCTTGATCTGTAAGTGGGGAATACTAGTGAAAGCCCAGAATGTAATGACTATAGGAGTAGTCAACTCGTCTAGTAAGAGCAGTTAAGGACAATGCCAGTGAAGCTGATGTGCGTGTGTGGCACTGACTGAATTATCATTGAGGTTTATGTCAAGCCGTTTCATTAACAAACATTTCAGCAAAAGACCTCTGCAGTGCTTGGACAAGTAAGAGTTACTGGAGCTGACCTCATAGATGCTAGCTTCTGAAACAACAACATTTCTTTGAATGCTATTGCATATTTTAATTATATTTGCATGAACATTCACTGTGGGAGGATAGGACTGTTTCCTAAATTTCTTCCACTGTTAATCACAGTATCGCAATTAGGGAGTGGAAGGGACCTTGAAAGATCATCTAGTCCAGTCCCCCGGACAGAGCAGGATCACCTAGACCAAGTCACACAGGAACACAACCAGGTGGGTTTTAAATGTCTCCAGAGGAGGAGACTCCACAGCCCGTTTCAGTGTTCTGTCACCCTCACTGTGAAGAAGTTCCTTCTCATATTGATGCGGAATCTTCTGTGTTCCAGCTCATACCCATTACCCCTTGTCCTATCATTAGATGCCACTGAGCAGAGCCAGACTCCATCCTCTTTCACATACACCCACCCTTCACATATTCATAAACATGAATGGTGTCACCCCTCAGTCTCCTTTTGTCCAAGCTAAAGAGACCCAGCATCCTCAGCCTTTAATCAGTATTTTGAATTGGGAAATGTCAGAGCTTTTAAGTGTGGAAGGAAGGTTAAAGACAGGGGATGTTTAACTTGAAATGGTTGGTTGGTGTGTTCTAATGGATTGTCTCAGCTTACTTGTGTTCTCCTGGGTGCTTCTAATTTATGCCCTGTATGTACAACAGGTATGTCGTACAGCACCTGCTGAGACACTCAGACACTTTGACTTCTTCTGGATATTTACTGCAAGCCGTGGAAACTAAATAGTAATACAGCTAAGGGTTTCTGATGGGCAAAGAGGAGCCCCACAACAAGTGACTAGCTACCTGAGGTTGCATGTGGATCAGTCTTGTGCAATAGTATCTGGTATCGTTTTGTGCCTGACAATTCTAAAAGCTGAAAAGTTGCAACTGTGTTTTCTTTTTGCTTCAGAGATGTTCTGTCATAAACACAATGCATGTGAAACATGGAAGTAAATGACACTGAATACAAGCATTATTCATCTGTTCATACACATTGTGTTTATGCTGTTATCCATTTGGGATTCTGTGTTCATAACTGGCCAAATTACTTTATACTGTTGTTGTGTTCTACTTGGTTTTGGAGTATGTAGACTATGTCTTCAGGAAAGTTTAGCGAAAAAGATAGAATATAAAGAGTAAGGTATTGGCAATGGTGACGAAAACCATAAATCAGGAACAAAAACCTGGTAACATTGTTTAAATAGTTTATCATAAATGAACAAGATTCTTGTTAGTCCAACATCAGAAGACTAATGAATATTAATGAATGAGATCAAAGACATTTAGAAATCAAAGCAAGTAAACAACAATTATTTTTAAGAATTATGTAAGTTTAACTGTGCAGATATGTGAATCTTCCTAACTAAAGAGCTCTCTGAGAAATTACTTTTCCTGAAAATTTCTTGTTGAACTAGAAAGGCAATTTTTGTAATAGAAACAAACCAGAATAAGTTTGGAATACCTATAAATTCAACTGTAGCATCCAGTAGGCTGGGAATTCAAGCTCAGCTAGAGACCATGATTTGAACTTGTTTCTGACTGCTAACACCATTTGGTAAATATTAAGAAAGAAATTACTTAGGCATGTCTAGGACTTCTGCTGTTTCCTTCTATGTTTCTAGTGTTTTTGGACAAAAGTTATCTGTGCTAAAACGTTTCTGTTAAAGAGAATAGCTCTGTCATTTTGTAAAGATCCTGAGGAGTGAAAGTCAGATTCTTAATTCTCAATATCTGCTTTCACAAATCTTAGCTAGATCCACCATGTAGCATGATCTGTGTACCACAGTTATTTCAGCTTGGAACTATGCATGCATGTGGTATTGTATGGGGCATTGAAGTATCACAATGCAGTGCGAATGACCCTTGCAAGATTTAGGAAAATAATTGGTCTAGATAATTAGATTTTACTTTAATGTTCTCTTTAAATGTATATCGTTGAATTAGTAATTCTGGCTCAGTAAAATAAAAAATGAGTTTATGTATCGCAGAATGCTACAGGTTGGAAGGGACCTTGAAAGATCATCGAAGTCCAACCACCCCTGCTGGAGCAGGGTAAGCCTACAGTACTGTCTCAAGATATGCTGTCCTACATGGAGCTCAGACCCATGACCCCAGGAATTCAGAGTCCCATGCTTTACCAGCTGAGACACATTAAACAAAATAATGGGTCTGAGCAGGAGTTAAGTATTGTTTCGGCCATTATATGGATACATGATTTTTAAATAAATTTTCTTCTAAAATCCTGTGAGGATTCAAATGCACTGAATCTACAAAGATCATGCTGGAATTATTACTCTGAAAGCAAAGATCCCCTGGTGCAATAGAGAGAAGTGTTCTGATCATGAAGTACCCACAGTGACATGATTTGACAGTTTTTGATTCCTACAAACTTTAATGGCAATGTAGGGCTTGCAAGAGGATTCTTCAAATACTGTCAAAGTAACAGTTTCATTTTGAACCTAGATATAAAGCTAATGGTATCTAACAGCTTTTAGTGTCACCGAATCAAATTCCTCAAGTAGAAAGAACGGTTGACATTCTGTTCTAAAGTGACCGTATGTTTGACCCAGTTCTGTGATCATGGTGTCATCGCAATTGCATCTTGCTGCAGTAGACTCTTGGAAGCTGACAAGCGGAACAAGTTGCTTTAGCTCACATAGCTCATCTGTCACACTGAGCAGCTTGCAGATTTTTATTATCTGAATGAAATGTGGAGACAGTACTTCTCCCAGCTTGCTGCATATCAGCCTAGTCAGCAACCTGCTCACACCCCCGGAAACAGTGTGAAAAACAGAACTACAAAAATATTTCCAGAGATGCAAATGTAAGTCACATTTAATAAGGATTGTGTTAAAGATGTAAAAGAAGTGAAATGAGGACCAGGAACTAGAGGGAAGGCTTAGGGTTGTGTGGGGAGTTAACTTCCACAGCAGCTTGCAATTATCTTACCTGAAATAGAAAGATAAGGAGGTTTTCACTGTGTATTTTTAAAAACAGTCCTGTAGCTCAGTAGAGCAGTGACCGTCATCTCATTTTGTATTGTGAGCACTTTGTTGGCATTTGAAATAATCTCTTTTATGAGGGTTTTGTTAGACTTTCCCCAAGTAATGCAGCTAGGATTTTGTTCACTAGGCCAAATCTTGTCATAATCTCAACTCGGAGCTCTTTGAAGCATTTGGTCACGAGAGCAGTGTTAGAATGCTGAGTTTGTGTGGTTTGCCCTTTGAAGTTCATATGTGGCTGACTTGACTGCTTTAGTCCTTCAGTGACCAACTTGTAGTTTTGTTAGTATTAGCAAAAGAAGCGCAGAACATAATGCTTAGTACTGTTGTTCGCATGGGGAGAACCTCTAAAATGTTGGAGGAATTTCTTCTAGCTCTTTATAATTTTAAAAACTCTTTTACTAGAATAAAATTTGAATCTGAAGTAGCTGTCAAATTGTCTTTTCAAACTTCAAATAATCAGCAGTAACACTCCATTTAGGGTTATTGAATTAGTCATTATAGGAACCACACAGAGTACAGAACACTTCAATTTGTGTTCACTTGAATTTGGTTATTAAGCTTTGATGGAAATTCCATGTAACCAAATACTTTGATCTACAGTAGTACAGTAAGTAACATTTGAAAAATAATCGTTTCATCGATCCTTGCTTTTATCTGTTGTAGCAACTTCATATTATTTCCAAAACTGCTTGTCAGTCCCAAATTAGAAGATTCTTAATCTTTTAGTTCAAGTACTGTGATATTTTTGCCTGCATGCACACCTAATAAAGTTGTATGTATTTACCTTGTAAATTAATTTTGGTATTACAATTCACGAAAAGAAAAAATTATACTTGCAATAATTTATAAAGTGAAACATTTCAGGGAAGTTATTTTGGTTCAAATAATTAAAGGCCTTCAACTGAGGTATAATACTTTTAAAAATCCTTACATGTGTTTTACACATGGTCACAACAGTTCTCTTTTTTCTTTTAATAAAAACACTTTAGCTTTCTGAATTAAAGTGTCATTCTCCCTAATGCATACAACAGATACACAGTTACTCAGCGTGCTACATTTCAGTAACTGCAACAGCAATGTGCACATGGACTTGTGAGCTAGCAAGACGGACTTCTGAAAGAGAAGTTGTGTACCCTTAGGGGTTTTATATCTTTTTGTTAAATGCTGGTATGAATTGCCTATTCTAATTCACATCAACCTGCATCAAGTTAGATGTGCACTTGACTGATACTTACTTGGGCAGTTTAATTGTTTTAAAATATAAGTGTAACTGTAATACAGAAAATTCATCTTGCTATATTAACATTGGTTTTTTTTCCCCTGTTTAAACAGAAGTAATTTTCTAGGAACCAGCAGTCTTTGAGAACTGTTAGATGTGCTGTGGCTACTGGAGGTAATGTTTACCGTTATAGAGTGTAATTTGTGTTTAGTTACAGTATTTTTGGGATTGTTTTATTTCATTTTCATTCAAAAGTTCATGCTGACAGTGTTTCATCTATTATTTCCATAAATACACAGCACTTCAACAATGTCTGCTTTATGTATGACTTGTGTACAAATGCGGATTAAATTTAAACTTTATCGTGGCAATAACAGGCTACTTGGGTTGTGGGTTTACAAGGTTATTTATAAAACACACAAATGTTGGGACTGGTGATCATTTGAGGATGATGGTGAGGAATCAGTTGAGAAAATGCTGTTAGAATTGCATCAAATCTTTGCTTAAGCTAGTGACAATTGTTAACTGGTTTCATTTTTTACTGTAATGACAGTGACAGTCCATATCCCAAATTATCCTGGTGTGGCAATTGTCTTTTGAGGTCCCTTCCGATCCCTAATGTTCTGTGATTCTGTGAATACTCCTCATATTTAAGCATGAGGATAACAGGCTTCTCCCCCAGTGTAATGTGTTATTTTAAGTTATGTTGTACAAAAATAATTGGAAGAAATTCACCAGCTTATGTTTTTATCAAGGAAATGATGAGCGGAACCACTGTGAAATAATCAGAAATAAGACTATGGAATATGTGGCACAGGTATGAATTAGGGAGATATAAATATCTTTGGGCTTTACAGCTTCAGCGGAATGGAAAGGGTCATTCCGTGGTGATAGATGGGTATGTGGTGACTTGCACAAGATCATAGAAAATGAGGATTGCATTTATCATGTCTAAGGGGAATGTCAAAGTGTGTGACTGCCTATAACCCTATCAGTACTAAAATGATTACAATATGCCTTTGGGAGATACCAATCAATATGACTGTTGGAAAGCTCAACAGCAGCTGATGACAATTCAGCTGATGAGTTCTGTGGATGGCTTAGAGCACTATGGAAAAAAAACCCCCGCAAAAAAACCCTCTGTATATCCAAGACGTGTGGAAAGTTTGAAGTAAGTCTTGTAAAAATGAAATGGAACATAACATTCTAGGTTTGAAGAATTAAAGATGTTCAGCTGAATTCTGTTAATCTATTCGTTATACACAGTGCCTGCACTCAATATTGTAGCTGAGATAACAAAGAACCAGGATGACCTCTAGTCCTTTTGAGGACAGAGTATATGGAACTTAGCAGAGTGCAGTTTGTTGATAAAACAGTCAGTTGTTTGCCTCCTTACTGAAAAACCAAAAGACTAGGATTCATTCAGAAAGCCTGCTGGTTTGCTCAGAAAAATAAACTCTTTGACCTCTGACCCGATTGTATGACAACATCGTAAAATGTTAGCAAATAGGACCATTTTAAAAAGCCAGCAGAAAGCTGCCTCTTCTGCAGTGAGCCCTACAACATATAAAGACAGGGATTTATGGTGGGATTTCCCAAATGCATGCTGATAAAAATATCTTAATGTGCAACACATGGCTGCGCAATTACACATGCATACTTACTCTAAAGATTTTCAGCAGTGGTGAAGATGAACACACTGGAAAACTTAAAATTTCAATTTTCCTGTGACCTACGTTTGTAGCTAATAGATAGGTGTCTTTCTCTTTTGGCTTATTTTTGTTAGAGGGGGTGTGTTTCTCCTTATGTAGCCAGGCCTTGCTAGCCTAAATAATTTAATGAGTCATTATGGTTTAGGTGCAAATGTGAAATTAAAAGAGGGAAGATGTTAGAAATATTTTTTCTCAGTGGAGCAGTAATGGGGTCAACATGAGGTAATTTTGTGTCTTGGTATTTTTCTTTTTCCATGAAAACTGAATTAATGACTTACATGAATTTGATTTAGGACAAATTTGTGTTTATTGTCCTAAAATAAGGAAAAAGGTACGTAGTGTCACGGGGTGACAGATTTATAGTAGTGAAATCAGACAAGGTCATTCAAGTGGTTAGTTTGATCTCCTGCATCAGTAAAGTAAATGGCTCATTTCCCTTGATGGAAACAAGGGTCTTGTGTTAGCCTCAAGTGTACCTGCTGGAAAGCTTTATCTTTATGAGAAGAAACTGATAGATGAGCATCCTCCTCTTTGGGTATTTGGTAACAAACACTGCTTGTGTGTTAGTGATCTTCCAGATTAAATGTTGGGTTGTACAAATGGATCTTTTGTCTGTGCTGAGTTGCCTTGCTGACAAATATACAGGGCGGTTCCCCTGTAACTTAAGAAATCAGTGCTAGCCAGAATTGCCTTAGCCTTGGCTCCCCTCCTTGTGAGCATGGTTACTGATGACTTCAGTGTTAACAACTAAACTATGGTGTCGTTAAAGCAGAGAAGAATCGGCATCTTATTGGTATGGAAATAAGGGTAGGTGTATTTATTGCATTGCCTCCACAAGCACTGCCTTACACCATTTTTCTGTTATGTTCCCAGATTTAGGTGCATAGGCTCAAGATAAAGCTGACAGGACACCTTCTTGAGCCACCTGCTTCCTTGTCATACAGAAGTGCTGAATGATAGGTGCAAGGTAAACGTTATGAAAGTTGATGTGCTGAGGATCGCCAGATCTTAGGGAATGACTGCTGACTTTGGCTTTGTTCACAGTGGCTAAGATATTCTCACGTACGTGAGGTTGCAAAGATTAGTGCTGGCGTGTTTAAAAATAAATGCACTGGTATTGCTTCTGGACCTCAGCTGAATAATTACAGGGAAAAATAAACTAAAAATAGCATTATAATGGTTCTTGGGAATTTGCATGAGGCTTGCTAATCTAGTAGTAGGTGTCAGGCGTTTCTACAGAAAGCAGGAGATGCAGCTATGTATTAGTGCATAGTTGTGGATTTTCCATTCTGTATTAAGTAGATCAATTGCTAAAAATTGGGTAGCAGAGCATAATGGTTGTGTGTGTGCGTATGAAGTACCTTGGTAACTTCAGTCTTTCCTTTTAAGACAATTGAGCATACTGTACTTACTTGTAAATGCTCAACTGAATTGTTCTTTCATGAACAGTTAAAATAGAAACATTTTTTTGCTAAAAAGGGATTGGGTAATACACCAGGTGTCCTGACAGAGACACATTTTTGTCCATAACCTTTTGTGGCCAGACCTGAGTATCCTGTAACGTCGTGATTGTTTTCAACCAATTCTTTGCATTTTGAGATTCTTTTTCACTCTTAGACAGTTGAACTGTGATAATTAAAGCAGCCAGCAACACAAAAGGAAGACTTAGAAATGCAGGCTAGTCACATTATGCAGTAAAATTTAAATCAATATGAATTTGTGGTGTCATAAATTGTAAAATACTATGATCAACTGTTCAAACTCAACTGTTTAAATACTTGTTAAGCAACAGATTGGTGAAATACAGATGAAGCAAGTGCATGCTATACTGCGGATGACTTTTAAAATCTTTTTCCTACTGTGCATTTTGACATGTTAAATACATTTTTAATGTTTCTGTGCAAAGTTTATCTTTCTATAGGTAGAGGAATTTTAAATATACTCAAGCAAATGTTTGTGGTGAATAAAATTATTTTCAAAGGAAAACTAAGAAAAGCAAAGAAGTGCACTTGTAAGTCAGCAGCAGTTTGTAAGTATTTACATCCGTTTGCACCATCTTAATCCTCTGAACTGTAGTTATCATGGTACCTGTAGTGTGGCATGGCTTAGGAAACCTGTGAACCTAATATCTCTACTGTATTTATATTTAAAATAGGTGGGATTTGCTTTCATTTCTTGCACGTGCCTACAGAGTACTTTCTCTTATCTTCTTTCTCCTGTTCTTTATTCATGTATAGAGTGAAAATGTGTGTTGGCATCCTTCAGGTGGCACATCTGCATAGCTACTCTCAACTAGTACATTAGTTGTTGCTTGCTTTACCGTGGTTGGATACTGNTGGCCCTTCTCTGTGCACGCTCCAGTACATCCACATTCTTCTTGTAAGAAGGGCTCCAGAACTGGATGCAGTAGACCAGGTGGGGTCTCACCAGAGTGGAGTAGAGGGGGAGAGTCACTTCCCTCCACCTGCTGGCCACGCTTCTCCTGATGCAGCCCAGGATCAAGTTTGCCTTCTGGGCCGCAAGTGCTCGTGCTGAGCTTTTGGTCCACAAGCACCCCCAAGTCCGTCTCCTCAGGGCTACCCTCCAGCCAGTCACCAGCCTGTATTTGTGCTTAGGATTGCCTCGACCCAGATGCAGGACCTTACACTTGGTCTTGTTGAACCCCATCAGGTTGGCATGTGCCCACCTCTCTAGCCTGTCCAGGTCCCTCTGGATGGCATCCCTGCCCTCCAGCGTGTCTGCTGCACCACACAGCTGGGTGTCGTCAGCAAACTTTCTGAGAGTGCACTCAATGCCTCTGTCCATGTCACCGACAAAGATGTTGAACAAGACTGGTCCCAGGACTGATCCCTGAGGGACTCCGCTTGTCACTGGTCTGCACTTGGACATGGATCCATCAACAACCACTCTCTGGGTGTAGCCATCAAGCCAGTTCTTTATCCATCAAAGCCATGTTCCACCAGCTTGGAGACCAGACTGTGATGTGGGACAGTGTCAAAGGCTTTGCTCAGGTCCAGGCAAATGACATCAGTTGCCTGCCTCTCATCCATTAATGTTGTGATCTGTTCATAGAAGGCCACCAGGTTTGACAGGCAGAAAACATCTTATTCTGGGAAGGTGATTAATTCTACCCTAGTATGAGTAAATTTCTTGGGTATTACAGTCCATGTAGGTAGAAGTTCTTAGAAGTTTCATTGTAAACTGGTGAATATTGCTGTCTCACTACTTCAGAACTCTGAGCTGAAGCTACTATGATTTATCACTTAGCATAAATTACTGATCTGGATTTGATTTCAAAGAAACAGAATCATGCAGATTTTAATTAGTTTGAAAAGGCAATGTAGGGTTGTGGTGTGGTTTAACCGCAGCCAACAATGTACCACCACACAGCCCGTCACCCGCTTCCCCAGGCCAGTTGGATGGTGAAGACAATCAGTGGAAGGGGGTGAAACCCATAGGTTGAGGTAAAGGTAGTTTAATAGGACAGAAAAGGAAAGGAAAATAGTGATAATAGAAGAATATAGAAAACAAGCGACACAGAATACAATTGCTTACCACCCACTGACCAATGCTTAAACACTTCCTGAGCTGTGATGCCTCTGGACAGCCTTCCTCATTTTATATCTTGGGCATAATATCTCATGGTGTGCAATGCCACTTTGGTTCCCTTGGATCAGGTCTCCTTGCTGTGTTCCCCTCCCAACTTGTGCTTTTTCTGTGATGTTAAGCAAACAAACATGGTGAGCAGAAAACAACAATGAATAATCTTGATTGTAGAACCTTGTACTTGGCAGTAATGGGATTGTGTATGTTGATCTCTGTCTTGGTGAGAGCCTGATTGCTTGGCTTTTGAGCCCTGAGCAGGCCTGGTGAATTGGATCAATTTATCTTTTTGTGTGAACATACAGTTTGAATTCCCTATTTTTGGAGCCTGCCTGTGCCTGAGCTGTGATTAGTCTGGTTCTGGATACAGAAAACAGGAGCTTTTGAAGGCAACTTTTAGAAGAAAGGAATGCAGGTGTCTTTCCTTCTGCAATTCTGCATTCAGTTTGGTGATGGAGAAGTTAAGATCTACCACAGTTCTTTTTCCTACTGGAGGTCAGTGGTAATTTTCTTTAAATGAAGTCCACATTTGTGTGTGAATGAGTCTCCAGGAAAAGGAAATAAATTTAAAAAACCAAAACACATCAAATCAGAAGTATTTTTTGACAACCAGAACTATGAAAAGATCTTTGTATCTGACTAAAGAAAGGAAATGATCCTGCAGGGAGATTGGGAATTGTAGACTTGAGAGTCTGCAGTGGTTAACCAGTCATCAATCTGAAATCTGTATGAGAACTGGAGTCCTGACACAGTCAGACCTAGAAGTTCCAAGAATGTGTTCTGTTTTGTTCTTGTAGCTGTTGAAGGATTTGTGTCCAGCTGCTCTTCTAAGACCATTCATAAAAGAAGGTAAAATTCTTCATAGGTAACTCTTTAACTAGACTATTAATTAAAAAGTGAGAGGAATGGATGTTTGAGTATTCTCTTGCTCCAGTAGGTGGGGAGAAAAGAGTCCATTCACTTGCAATATTGAATAAATGATTCTTACCTAGGTAGAAAGGACTGAAGGAATCAAAGGTGATGGAGAACAATATTATGTCAAAATAGTGTTGAGTGTTTGGCTGTCTGGAAATGAATGCTTGTAAATGCCAACATAACACTAACATGGAAAATCACAAGATTTGCAAAGCAGCAGGCTGTGATTTCATGTTGTTTTACTGCTTGCACTGCAATGGATTAAAATTTGATGAAGTATTTTTGTCACTGAAAAGGAGTAAAAGTTTGCCCATTAATTGTTCCTAATGCTTTTCTTTTATTGTGGACTTGAGAGCTGGAAACACGAATAATTGCTCACAATTCCAGAGATGAACAGGAGCAATTCTAACTGTGGAACAAAAGAGTTGTGGCCTATTCCTAGAGGAAGAAGTGTTTTCTCTGAAAGCATTTGTGTTTCAGCAGATTGAATTAGAAATAGCTGAGTTAGTGAGAGCTGCAAAGATGTGTTTTCCAAATTATCTCTGATAGAAGATTTCAAAAAAATTGTCTGTATTGGTTGCTTGCAAGTGACATGATTTGTTTTCATTTTTTTCTGGGACAGTTGTTTATGGAAGGCATCACTGGGTTACACAGGTACTTGGAAAGTATATTTGTGTTGAACAGCATAGATTTCCTTTTTTAAAAATACAGTATTCCCATTTGGAAGGAGCTGACTTTGGAAACCTGACTGTGCCCTATAGAAAGCAGCATAGTAGAATTGTAATGTGTGGTTAATAGTTCCTTTTTAGATAGATAATATTTATAGCAATAGAACTGCAATTATACTATTGATTAACCAGGAGAACTGAAAGGTGATTGCTCGAATTAAGGTGACATTGGTCGTGTGATTGAATTTAGGTTTCCTGTTGCCAAGCACAATTGGTAAGGCCTTAGAATCTCCAAATAAATACTTGTGCTCTTAGGTCAGTCCAGACCTCATGGACTGCTTTTGCTTTCCCTGATAAAAGCAGATGCAAGCATGCCAAATTGCTTTGCTCCAGCTTAACCCGAGCACTGTTTGAATTCATAAATGCTACAAAAGAGAAGCTTATAAACGCGTGCAGCAGTGAAGTAGAAAAATGTCATGCCTACCTAATCTATTTCCTGGGAAGGGGAGAAAAACCTTTACTACGATGTGAGGAGTAAAATCAGGACTGGATGTTATGCTTACAATCTAGTGTTGTCTTCCGAATTTTCAAGAGATGTAAACACAGCATTTTGAGTTGTTTTTGATGTCTGCTGTCCCTGAAATGAGTACACTGGTGTACACAGAGTACACCAGTCTAATCAATACAGTAAAAAATGCTAATTTACTATTTAAATTTTTTCTCTTCTTTGGTACTTTGTATAATAGCTATAAACCAGCTGTTTTTCTGAAGCCATCGCTTTAAGGATAAAACCTTCAAGTGGTAGCAGTGTTTAGATGAAACGAAGAATGCTGTGTCAGGGCTTTACATGTTAACTAGTCTATAGCAGTATTAGAGATGGCATCAGTGGGAGCTTTTCTGTGAGCTGATAACAAGTGTGTAGTTTAAAATAACCTGGACAGGAAGAATACAGTCCTAAAATAGTGTTTGAGGGAAAAGTAGGTTTTCACACTAAAAACAGGGCACTTTGAAAGCTGGGAAAAAGAGAAAAAAAATAAATGAATGGGGGAAGAAAGAAGGAATGAATGCTGTTTCCATCAAGCTTTTGTCATGGCTTTGTGATTCAAAACAAACTTGCAACAGCCACTTCGTCAGAGCTCTGCAGTACAACAACGTGGTAATTGCATCATGTTAAGAATTCTTGGCCATTCTCAGTGCGTGCTTGGTTTATTTTGTACGTCAGCAAGACGAATTGTTGAGAGAGGAAGTAAAAGTAAAGTAGTAGTGGGTTAAATTTAAGACGTGTTGACACTGCATCTTTTTTGTGTGCATAAGTTGAGTAACTTTTCCCAGTATCACTTTATAATTTTTTTTTAATACCATCTTAAAGGAGGGCTTCAAGCATGATCAGAGGGCTAGAGCACCTTTCCTTTATGAAGACTGGCTGAAGAATTTGTGGCTTTTCAGCATGTAGATAAGTCTCCCAGGGCATCATATATTGGCTTTCCGGTACATGAAGGGGGCTTCAGGAAGGCTGGAGGAGGAGTCTTTACAAGGGATTCTAGTGATAGGACAAGAGGGAATAGCTAAAAACAGAAAGATGTGAGATTTAGATTAGATCTTCAGAAGAAACTATTCCCTGTGAGGGTGCTGAGGCACTGGAACAGGTTGCTGAGGGAAGTTGTAGCTGCTCTATCCTTGGAAGTGTTCAAGGCTAGGTTGGATGGACCTCTGGGCATCCATGTCTAATAGTTGTCCCTACTCATGGAAGGGCAATTGGAACTAGGTGATCTTGAAGGTCTCTTCCAGTATAAGCCATTCTGTGAATTAGTTCATATACAGCCACTTTGATATTGCATTCATATGATAAGTTTTAATTCCTCACAGATGAGGACCTAAGAGTTCTCAGTTGCTTCCTCAGTTTTGGATCGTACAGAAAAATATTGACACATCAGTAATTCTTAAGTTAAAACAGCTTTCCAAATGTTATACATACTTAAAAAACCAAAAGCAGTTTATTCAACAGTCTGTTAGCCCAATGAGATATCAACAGGATTTTATAGCTTGCAGATGGCAGAGGAAAAAAATCCCTACCCTATTACTTCACTGCTAGCTTGCTTTTTTTGTTTTCTTTGAATGACAATCTGGTTATTAGATGGCTAGTTTTTTGATAAGATGTAGCGGGCTACCCAATTAAGATTGCTTTAAAGCCCATTGGTAATGCTGATATATTCCTCAATTGTTTTGCCCTGGATTGCTATTGTTCAAGTTCTCAGTCTGGGGAAGGCAGCTTGCTCACTGGCTTAAACACAAAAAGTGCATTGTATTTGATACTGTGTTGGATGCTTTCAGTAAAAGTATAGTGTGCAATAAAAAAAAAATAAACCTCTGTGCTATGTCTCTTGAAGCTGTAGCTTCTGGGCAGAAATGGCAAAATGATGTTCAGATTAGAGGTGAAGAAATTCCTCTTAAATTGGTATTTCCCACTTAAGTTGGGAAAAGATTTAACTTTTTTTTAACACTAATAGGTCAGTAACAAAAAACCTTTGACCTGAGTACATATGCAGCGCATACATACTGCAGAACAGCATGCTCTAGGCAAGCCAATGGTTTGTGTAGGAGTAGTTTGGGTATAAGGTTGTGGAGAAAATCATGTAGTAGTAGTCCACTTGGCTCATTTGCTGTAATACTGTCCACTAATGAAACCTCTGTGGTCGAGGCTTCATCCAGTGGAAACCGCTGTCCACTTCTTGCTTTGAAAAAGGTGTAACTATCACACTGTGGTTAGAGATCAGCGAAACTGAAAGATGTTGCTAGGAAATTGCTTACTTGAAGGTACTCAAACTGAATAATACAGAAGTGAAGTCACAAGGAAGATTTCTTGAACAATTTTGATTTTTTTAGCAGGAAAACTTGGAACATTGAACCATCTGCATTACATATACCTCAAGGTATAGATGAAGCTAATAATTCATAGCATTCAGCTGTCTTCTGAGCAGGAGACACAAAGCGGGACTTGAAAGAGAAAAGTGGCAGAGCCATCGTTTGTCATGCTGTGGAAATTGACTTCCTTGTAGGAGAGTCTGATTTCCTTAAACTGTCCTTAAAAAAATTACAATATCCCTTGTCTTCAATATGTAAATAACTTTTGACATGTATGTATTGTTTCATAGAAAATATTTCTGAAGTACGTCATCTCCCTGGCAGGACACTGTGGGACTAGAAACATGGGTACTATATGTTCCTGCAGATGTTAGGCACCTTCTAAACTAGTTCAGCTAGGGAGACATTCTCTATCAAGTACTACTGAGATTGCAGTTTTGAAGTCTTTAGCAATTAAGATTATAATTTTGTTTTTGATACTGTCAACATACAAAGTGGGCTAAATTCAATGAGAGGTTAAATTTATGTCCAGACCTTGTAGGTTGAATGGTTGCTATGAAGCTTGGGCATTATTCCTGTTTATCCATACCAGATGCATAGAATGCCATTTTTGCATGACAATGAAGATTAATATCTAAACAAGCATAATCCTGCAAATGCAATATTGTATACTACTGTATTTCAGATACAGTAGATTTACAGCAGTGTACATAAAAATTGTAGTTCTGTGTTATCGCTAAGGAGTTCAGTGACTGCTTGGTAATTCTGAGTAGTCTCTCTAGTAAATGACTTGTAATTAAGTTTAAAGAAGCCTCTGATTATCATCATTTACCCACACCACACTTTTGTGTTTTAAAGTGTTGCCCTCCGTCTTGATTTCTAAAATGAAAAGGGTTTCTTAGGAGATGAGAAGAAGGAAGAAACCAAACTGTTTGTTTCAGCTGCTCTCAAGGAAGAAGCTGTCTGCAGCTGTCCCACCCTGCCCTGAGGCACTGTCCCAGATAAACTGAGCAGTTTCAGTCACCCTGGGTGTTCAGGGTTACCTTGTAGAGATGCTCAAACTTGGGTTCAGTGCTGTAGTGTGAGGATGGCTTTTTGCCAAGTCCTTGTTAGGAGATGTTGGCTCTTAAAACATTTTTACCAATGGACAGAGCTAAGGGGTTGCAATAGCTAATTGATTTTTCTTCTAAAAAGCACTGCCCTTTTCTTAGGTATTTAAAGACTGATTGAAAGAATAAAAGTCTATTGGTTAATGTTTTTCTAAATTGTTTGTAGAGTATTGTAATAAATTTTTGCCTGTCTTTATTTATGCACTTATAAATATTTCATTTTCTCCTATCAGGTAAAAGCTAATTTAATTAAGCAAATCTGATTATATCTTCTAAATCCACAGAAGTTTTGTCTTGAGTATTGCTTTCTGGGTTTATCTCTGCTTCCTCTCATATGACTGATAGTTACGTAAGTAGAAGAGACTCCACTGGTAGTGGGAAGCATGGACAACAGCTCAGTTGAGTGCTTGGCTCTCTGATGTTTGCCTTTCTAATGTTACAGAGCAAATTGCCTTGCAAAAGCTAAGAACCATACCCTGTCTGCCTTTACTGAAAGCTATTCCTTCTGATCTGTCATGTCATGATTTCTTTTTGAACGGTTTTCTTGAATAATCTTAAGTTCAAGTCAATCTTTCAAAGTAGTTTCCCTTTACTGAGTTATCTTACATGCAGTGATTTACTGTGGTTGAGAATCAAAGGGCCTATTCCCTATAACATCAAAGGTCTAGCTAATGGCTACTGAAGCTTGTAGATGAAGTTACAGATGTGCAGGTGTCATGTTGGCAAAAGTGTTCTGGCGTAAATGCCCTTGTTCAATCGCTAGAAAATTAAATGAACAAACTTGATTGGTCCTATGTGAATTAAAGAAACAGACCTATTAATAAGGAAAGGTTTCACTCATTTGCTTCATTAGAAATTCTGCCTTCATCCCAAACTTTGAAAATTAACATATTTTGTGTACTGTATTTTATGCTTTGGATTTTGTGTATTCTCATTCTGTGTTGCTCAGAATAGGTCACGTTGCTTAGATTTGAAACGGATTCTTAGCCCCAGCCTTTCTGTAAGAGGTTCACTGTAAACACTCCACAGAATGCTTACAAATAAAGTGATTTGCTTTAGCTTCTTTCAGTCAAGTACTTGATGTATTTGTTAGGAGTCAGATAACTTGATAACAACATTGTGAGTGTTTATTGTTCTTTTCCAGTAAGTTTTTAGTTAGCCATATTGTAAATGACACAACAAGGAATCATTTCTTTAGGAGTTGGCCTCATCTGTTGCACTGTTGACCCATATAGAAAAGATAGCTCTGGCCTTTTCTCATTATCAGCTGTCTAATTAACCATTTTTCTCTTCTCACAAATAAGTTTAGTTAAATAAAAGGAGGGAAGGGAAAAGATGCAGTTGATGCTATTGGTCTAGAAGAAAAATCTTGAGAAGAAATGTCATCCAAAGGAGGACATCTAGATAAGAAGTTTGGCAATTTCCAAGTGAACATATGGAACAAATACAATAGGTAGCCCTCTTGGCTTCACAGGGGTCAGCATGAGAACAGGTTGGCAAGTTAGGTAAGCTCTGTCCACTGAAGTTTCATACTGCTGAATACCATGTTACGAACTGAAGTTCATAACCATGTGGGTATAATGTGTTTACTTTTACTAGTATTGCGTTCTAATAAAAGATTTTTCCTAGGTTTTCTAGGGTAAGTCACAGGAACATGACTTCTTAGTGTGCTTGTGAAGGCAATAATGCAGAGCACTTCTGATGTGCACTCTTTCTCACAACAATGACAGTGGTTTTCTGTGGTTTGATATGCAAAAACAGTCAGAAGGAGCAGAGGCAAATAAAGTTATCTTCAGCTCTGAGATGAACTGGAGTTAATATTACTGAACATCAAAAACTTTGGGTAATATTTTCAGAAGATACTTTTGAGTTCAGGAGAAGTTGGTGGTATCAATAAATAAGTTGACAACTTCTGTAACCAGCTTTTTGGTATTATAGCTCAAGGGAAAGTCAATAAACTTTGATTTCCAGCATTAATGTAATTATTTTGATTTTTATATTTTTTTCTTTACTGACTCCTTCTGCAGGAGGCTGCAGTAATATAATATCAGATGGCCAAAAGCAATTCAGAAAGTCAGTGTCCCATAGGATGATGTACAAATGTAGGAAGGCTGGGGGTGGAATAAATCCTTTCCTCTGATCTTGTTAGGGATGAAATTATTATAAAGAAGATTATAAAGAAGCAAATGTAATTTGCTGAATATTTTGTGAGGAAGAGAAGTATGAAGCTGCTTTGATTACCAAATGTATTCTTTATAAAGCATTCTCTTCCTCTCACCAACAGTGTATATTGCACAATATGCAAAGGTTTTCTCTTAGCCTATTGTTTTGGTAGTTGTAGTATGGTACTTTAGGTCAGCAGTTACTATTGTATTTAGTTATCTTTAATCTTTCCCTGGTTTTGGAGTAGTGAGAAATTGACTTTGAAATTTTTAAGATCATCATCTTTTTTTTATAGTATTTAATTATTCTGCTATTAATATATTCAAATTCATGCTGCTGTGAAAGAATACAGGGCAGGTGAGATGACTGAATCATAATAATATAAATGCTATATGGAATAGTAGCAGCCCAAGAACTAGCAGATTTACTTAAAAACAAACTTGCTCAACTTCCTGTGAAAGCACTTCTGATCAAAAGAAAATTGGAAGACTATGTACTGAATGTTCAAGATGAAACCTTTACAAGCCTAAATGAAATGTGTCCATTGCGTAGGAAAAAAATAGAATTGGGATAAATGTATGCACAGTATCTTAGAAATACAGTTTGTTTCAGAAACCAAAGTCAGTAAAATACAATATTCTACAAGTCTATAATGTTTTCCCTTTATTAACAAATTTCTTAAAGTAAAAGCCATGAAAATAGTATCTTTTTATGTTTTTTGATAAGCTTTTTTTTCATTTAGTTTCTACTATTTCTTCACTGATCTACGAGGACTAGAAAGATCTTAAATAATTTGTTGATTGAGGATGATGAGAGGGATGGAGCACCTCTACTCTGAACACAAGCTGAGAGATCTGGGGTAGTTCAGCCTGGAGAAGAGAAGGGTCTAGGGAGACCTTATTGTGCCTGTAAGAAGGCAGGTTGGGTGTTTTACAAGGCCATGTAGTGGTACGACCAAGGGGTGTAATGTCGCTGAACTGAACAAGTGCAGATTTAGATTAGATTAAAGGAAGGAATTGTTGGCTGTGAGGGTGGTGAGGCAGTGAAAGAGGTTGTACAGAGAAGTTGTGGTTGTCTTCTCCCTGGAAGTGTTCAAGGCCAGGTTGGAAGGGGCTTTGGGCAACCTGATCTAGTGGGAAGGGTGGCCCTGCCCATGGCAAGAGGACTGGTTATGATACGGTTTTAGGTTCATACAGCCCCAACTACACTAGTGATTAAAAAAACCCCTAAACCAAAGTCCCAAAATGAAAGGTTTGTGTGCTGCTTCCAAATAGAAAAGGAGATTTGCCTAGTGTACATGAAGACTTTCTTGCCAGGCCCATGTGGAGCGTGCTGGAAGGTATTACTCTTTCTGTACATCCAACGCATGTTCTGCTATCACAGCACTTCCTCTTGGAGTGCGCAACCTGTCCCAGTTAGGGACTTTGAGTAGTGGGTCTGGATGTGCTGCCAGAAGAGAAGTTATTTTTGCAGTGTGGTAGAAGTGACTAATGTTCAGAAACAAACTCCCAACTTGTAAAGAGTTAGAAGCAGGTACATTATTGCAGTGCTGGACAACATGGGGGATGTCTCCCCTAACCATGTGTGTTGATCAAAACAAAAGGAACACGTTATATACAAACAGAAAATACATACTCATATTTTTCCTAGGAAGGGCAGGGTTATGTTAATTAGTTCTTGTTACTCATTTCCATTATCCTTGCCTCCATGGAGCATGCACAGTAGAGCTCAGTTTCTTGGTGCATGTTCTCTGCAGTTTTGTGGGCTTGCTTTGGAATTGGTTAATTAAAATAGTTAGTGAAACAAGAAGAGGGAAGAAAAGGGAAGACGGGTAAAGAGGGGAGAGGGTCTCTGGGGTTCCTCAGAGGATGCCCCGTATCCTGGGCTTCAGGGGCAGGGTGGGGTGTATGCTGCTCTCCATCAGTCCACAAACATTTCAAAAGGTCCTTCAAAAGATCCTTGGATGTTTTCTTGCTGTATGTTTGCTGTTGAGATCATGCTGAAGGCTCAAGTGTGAAGATGCATCCCGTTATCTCATTCTCCGTTTCCAGTGAGGCTGCAAGGCTGCCTTATGTATCGGTTCTTAGCAGAGAAGAAGGGGGGGCCTTCTTTAGAATGTTCTGCAGATACAGCTATAAGCTAAAATATACTTGTTACTTCTTATACAAAGTCTCTGATTAATACAAAGCCTCTTTTCAGCTGTTCTAAACTGAGCCAGTATTACCTGTCTGCCATAAACAGCCTTTAGCAAGTCCAGCTGCTGCTGTTACTCTTTCACTTGGTTGCTGCACCATTTGTGGGAAGCTTTTCCTTTCCCCAGCGAGATAGGCTGTAACCCAAAAGGTCTAGCCTATCCCTGTGCATGCCAGCACAAGCTGTAAGTTGTAAAAGTGCAGCAGGGGCTGTATTCCAGAAAGATTTTTGTCTGAAGTGAGTTTCTTTTGAAGAACTTTCTTTTGAGATGGGGCTTAGTTTTCACAGCTTCCTAGGAAAGATTGCAACTTAATTTCATAATCTTTATGGTTGACAGCTACGTTCTGTTCCCTGTGTCATTTCGAGCAGCAGAGCTGATCAGGTGTGGTTTAGCAGATGTGGTCATGTAGACATGCTTTCAGTCACTTGAGCAGCCAGCAATTAGCAGCCATCAGAGGAGGTTAACTTCAGCATTAGTCTCCATGCATGTCTGCCCTGAAGTGTCAAATACTAATAACTGTAACTAGGCAGATAAAACTCCACCAAATTCTCTAGCTTTCATAATAGTTTCCCCGTTTAAGCTTCATGTTGCTTAGAGGAACACAGGAACTAGTTTCACAAAGCAATTACAAGTTTGGAAGATGCAGCTAAGCATGTCTATAAATCCCACTCTCTGCATTTGAGAGTTTGGTGACCTGCAGTAATTAGATTATCCTTGTTTTTAAAGATCACACAAGGTTTGTAGGTTACTCAGATGCTTTGGAAAGTGGTACTATGTGATGTTTATCTTGTACATTTGGTAATTTCTGAGATTTAATAGGGAACATTTTTTACTATGTGTAAAAATTACTCTGAATGAGGTAGTTAAATATTCCTTCCTTGTGGTTTCTTCTTGGTTTTTATTTCTGTTTTGGTAGAAACCGGTGATGAGAAGAGCAGACCTCTGTCTGATAAGAACTGTTTTGTATAGCTGTAAGCAGTACTACTTTTTGAAATGCTGACAGGTCTTGCATAAAGCATGATCTGTTTTTTCTTGCCTCCTGGCAAGGCAAGATCATGGTGCTGTGTTATTGAGGCAGTTTCTTGTGTACTGTAACTAAACATTGAAGAATCTATCGCATTGTTCTTACATTTATTGTCAATGGGTTTAAAAGTGCCAGGCTGATCCCAAGATTCTCTACTGCAGAAGTTGCAGTGTACTGCCTCAAAAGTACATGGAGCCATCGTGATGGGTAAACACATAATTTTTCATTACTAAAGAAAACAAAAATTAAAACTGTAGAGGAGTAGTGAATGCAAAAGTAAACATATGTAATTTATCTCATTTGTCCGTTTTATTTATTAGACAGTTGATACACTGCTGAAATCCTCCAGGTAATGGAATAGTTTGGACACTTTGGCAGTTTTGGTTGTCATGTTTGTTTTGTTCATGAAGACAAAGCCCCACCTTTCCCACACACGTATTTTATACTTTGAAGTGATCATTACGGTATATTCTTTGGAATAAAAGTTATTAGGGCATTAACAATGCATCTGAGTCACTGAGTCATTGAAGAATGTGGGAGCCATGGACACAGGAGGCTTGGCAGTTGTAGTTTTTGTTTCGTAGAGAGTAGTAGGATTTTTTTAGCAGTCTTGAGTAGGAGCAACCATTGATAACACTTACTTTGGTAATGTGCAAGGTATTGCAGTGGAGCAAGTGGTAAAGACTGCATGTAAGTAATACTGAGCATGAAAGTAGTCATTAATGGCCCTTGTTAGCAGGTGACAGAGTTTGATGTGAATCCTTGATGTGAATCAGATTGCATACAGTACTGTCTTGTAACACTGTACTTCTGGCACAGCTGAGGTCAATCAATGTATAGATAATTCATGGTTTATTGACTTTTTGCTGGCTTTCTTGTAAATTGACATTGGGATTATTTTGCATCATGACTTGTGCTTTAGTCCTAGGTGTGTATGCAGATCATTAACTTTGTGTTCAGAGTTCAAATATTTGTGTAAGTTCAAAATCCTGAATGACCAAGCAAATTGTGTAGTTTGAGGTAATCTTCCACAGGCAGCTGGCTGTATGACTAATAGAATTACGTACGCGTAAAATTGCTTTACTGCAGAAGCCAAAATGCAGAATAATACCTTGTCAAACTGTCATTTGCAAGTGAGATCATAGATTTCGTAGTCCAAATTAGGTTGTGTTCTTTCTCTTTTTGTCAGGTCACATTCTAATAACCATATTGTGCATTAAACCCTGTGATTATCTGAACACTTGACAGATGGTAGGATGTTAATTTATATGTAAGAGACAGCGATTGCCTATGCAGTAATCGTATTCAACAAAATACGCAATGTCAAAATCCACTTTTTTTGTTCTGTTTTTCTTGACTTATTTCAGCAAGGTAATTCCAGTAGAGTAATGTTTTTTTCATAGCTAAACATATGCTTCATTTACTAGAGTTAACAAGTTTTGGAGTCTTAAATCTTAGTTTTTATTTTGAGAGATGTTTACATCTTGGTCTAGAGGAGAAGAAAATTGTAGAGTACGCTGAAAATGAGAAGTTATTACATTTGAGTTTAATGTTTTTAATATGTGTATTTCTCAGTTTTAAGGAAAATAAGGTTAGTTTTAGTATTACCTTAGAATAAGTATGCTGCTAATCAGTTGATTTTATGGGACAACTGTCCTGACTTTATACCAGAATTTCCTTAAATTGTTATAAAAATAAGTAGTTAATTGCTCCTGACACTGTCTTTTGATTATTGACTAAACTCACTTACAGGATGTCATAGGAAACAATCAGTTTCCTATCAAATCCTAAGGATTTGACCTTTTGATGGAGGTAACAGACTATTTGAGCTCTACTGTACAGTGAGAGGGAGAAGAGTAAGGAGTGACACAGTTCACTGCCACTGCCTGCTTGAACTATGTGAATGTCTTGGAGGTCTCTCCTAAACTCCTCTTTGTTCATGTAATTGTTTATCCCCAGCTGGCATCTACATCCCACACAGCTCATCCGTTTGCACTGGGATGTGGGAGAGAATTGAAAAACTGGTAACTTCTTTGTTGAGATAAAGATAGTTAAATATGTAAAGCAAAACAAACCTCTTTGACCACTTGCCCTGGCAAGCAGGTGTTAAGCCAGTTGCAGGATAGCTGGGCTCTACTGGATATAATGGTGACTCACTAAGCCAAATGCTGTTGCTCCCAGATGTTCACTTCTTCCTTACTCCAGCTTTATATACTGAGAAAGACATCATGTGGTCCAGAATATCCCTTTGAGCTGGGGTCAGCTGTCCTGGCTGTGTAACCTCCCAACTTGTTCACTCTATGACTGTTTGCTGGTGGGCTGGGATAAGAAGCAGAAAAACCCTTGTGGCTATTTAGCATCTGTGTTATCAACACTAGTTCTGGCACATATCCCAAACAGAACTTTACCAGCAGCTGTGAAGCCACTTAGTTAACTCCCTGCTGGCCAGAACCTGCACAGTTCATCTTCATGAAAGCTCTTCCTGAAGTATTTTGGTCAGCAGTTGTTTGAAGGATGTAGAGATATGATAGAGACATAGAATTTGCAAAGCTACTCCAAGAGCAGCATGGAAGAGTTCTTAGAGAAAGGTATAAAGAGGATGGCTATATTGTGCAGATCAGTTAAACTCAACAGAAATAATTTACATTTTTTAGTGTTTCTTGAAGGCTTTAACTGATGAGTTACTTGACTGGTTTTCCACTGGTACAAGATGAGTATGCAATAATTAATGGCTAATTGGAATAATCTGCTTAGTGCTTTGAAATCAGGCTTCTTCAGAAACTGTGTGACTATAAATTATTAGTTAATAAGCTAACATGTAATTAGTATTACAAGTAACGAGTTATCTGGTAATCTGACCTAGCATTCAAAGGTGGCTTCTTACTTTTGCAGTTCTTTGACAAATGAAGAAACCAATTGAAGTTTCTTGTTCTTGGTTTTTTTTTTCTTCAAAAGCAGTACAGAGATAAAAATTCACTGGCTCTTTTCACCTGAGTGAAAATAACAACCTACTGAAATCTGTGTCTGCAAACGTAAAGACTACGAAACTAACAAGAGCCTTCAAAGTACTGTCTAGTGAATAAATATTGGGGTTTTCTTTCTTGTTTTGCTGCAAAATGTGTGTGTATGTATTTGTATATATGTTGCTTTGAAACCAGAGCCCCGACTTCAAAATGAAAGAGTCTTTTCACTTCATCTTATAATTAAGAAATCAGCAATTTATATCACATTTCTGGAAGCCAATAACAAATTTCATTCTACCAGGAAAAATTGTGTTAATACGAGTGTGGGATTAGAGGTAGTCTTGATTTTTCTTGAGAGTAGGGGATTCTTAGTTTTAATTAATGAGTTGGCTATGAACTGGTGGATGTTCAAAGCTAGAGCTTAAAGTACCTGAAAAATGTTGGACATCTTTTGTTAGAGAAACATCAATTTCCAATATTGATAACCCTTTAAATACATAAAAAAGCATTGACTCCTGAAACAACTTTTTGAAACTTGAATAAAAATGACAGAAACTAGTGAATGTGTTATTTTCAGAGTATTCTTTCTACCTTTTATGTCTTATGAATTTCTTACTCCCTTCAGATTATTCATCTCTCTGCTCACATTATGTTCACAGGATTTTCTTATTTCATAGAATCACAGACTATTACTGATTGGAAGTGACCCCAAAAGATCACTTTTGGGGATTTAGGGATTGGAAGGGACCTTTGAAAGATCATCTAGTTCAATCCCTTTGCTAGAGCAGGACCACCCAAACCAATTTGCACAGGAACATGTCCAGGTGGGTTTTAAACATCTCCAGAGAAGGAGATGCCACAACTGCCCTGGGCAGTCCCTTCCAGTGCTCTGTCACCCTCACTGGGAAGAAGTTCCTTCTCATATTTATATGGAACCTCCTATGTTCCAGTTCACACCCATTGCCCCTTGTCCTGTCATTAGATGACACTGAGAAGAGCCTGGCTCCATCCTCCTGACACCCACCCCTCACACATTTATAAACATGAATGAGGTCACCCCTCTGTCTCCTCCAAGCTAAAGAGACCCAGCTTCCTCAGCCTTTCCTTGTAAGGGAGGTGTTCTACTTCCTTCATCATCTTCATTGCTGTGCGTTGGACTCTCTCAAGCAGTTGTGTCCTTCTTGAGCTGAGGAGCCTAGAACTGGACACAATATTCCAGATGTGGTCTCATCAGGGCACAGTCGAGGGGGAGGAGAACCTCACTTGGTCTGCTAACCACCCTCTGTCTAATCCCCCCCAGGAGGCTGTTGACCTTCGTGGCCATAAGTGCACATGGCTCCTGGTCATTCTGCAGTCCACCAAGACCCCCAGGTCCCTTTCTCCTACACTGCTCTCCAACAGGTCAGTCCCCAACCTATACTGGTACCTGGGATTGTTCTTGCCTGTAGGTCAGACTCTACACTGCCCTTGTTAGAGTTCATTAAATATTTCCTTGCCCAGCTCTCCAGCCTGTCCAGGTCTTGCTGAATGGTAGTGCAGCTTGCAGGGGTGTCGACCACTCCTCCCAGCTTTGTGTCGCCAGTAAAATTGGTGATAGTGCTCTCTAATCTCTCATCCCAGTCGTTAATGAATAGATTGAATGATACTGGTCCCAGTATCAATCCTTGGGGGACTCCAACTAGACTCTTGCCTGTTGACCACTACTCTAATTTGTTACCAATCTATTATCTTTAGTTTTTAACGCCTTTGAATTGAACAGCTTTACTTTTTAGGAGACAGAGTCCCCAAAATACTTGGCTTTTGAACAAACTATTCAATATTGGAGTTTTTTATTAGTGGGGAAAAGAAAAATAGGTGGCCAAGTACTTAATTTGCTTCTTTTCCAAAAGAAGACAGTTGAAGTAAAAACTTGAAGCAGTCCTGAAGATGTGTTTTTGCAGTTCAGTTGTCTCTGGGTGACATTATACCATTGAAAGTGATCACTGTCACATTTTAGGTGTTCAGCAACTATTGAGTCACAGAGGAATAAGTTCTTTATTAATGTTAGTCACTCACAAAATTAATTTTGTGTAAACTGTGTTTCAGTAGGCTGAGGAAGGGAGTCATCAAGCCCTAAAGAATGCTAGTTGCTTTGCCTGTATTCCTGAGTATCAGGCTATTGTGTTGTCATTTTGAATGTCTGTGTGAAGTCTTAAAATTGTTACCTCAGGGATGGAAATGGCAAAGATAATGTTTAAGTATACGAGCTATAGGAATTTGTTGTTGGATTCCATGCCTGGGGGGAAGCTGGCTATCAGCGTAGTTAACATGTATTGTGTTAATATGCATTATAAAAATCTTAGTTTTAAAGTACGGTCTTCTTTTGGAAGAACACTCATAATAATCTTATCAACAAAGTGGTCACTAATCTTTTAAGATTTCTGCTTTTAGCTAAATATTCTAAACTCTCAGATGTTTAGATGTGTCATTGTGAATGCTGGCGACATACTGAGGGGACTGCAGTATATGAGAATCTGTATGTTACTTGTTGAAGGTATTTGATGGCAACTTTTCCAAATGAAACTTTTCCAAATGCATAGAAAAACATTTTGCATCTTATGATAATACTCCAAGTATGAAGTGTCAAAGACAGATGAAAGCAACCACACTGTTGTAGCCATCAGTTTTCCAGCAGTTCTGCCTGCCATTTCCCATCAGAGTCTCATTAAAGTGTATTCAAAATAGGAAGTGCAGTCCTAGACAGTAGCCAAAGAATCTACTGGGCCTGTCTGTCAGCCAAGCTGCTGTTTAGCTTTTTGGGTTTTCCTAAGAAAATGTATTCCTTCTCACGAGTTAAGTGGTAGCTGTTCCTCTGGTCATTCTGGTTTTTTTTTGTATTTTGGACTTAGTGGTTAGGCTTTAAGGTGTTGGCATGCGGACAGTTATTTGTGTATCTGCCATTACTGGATAGAGATACTGCACTTTGGCCTCAGTGAGGAGTTTGAAGACTGTGCTAGAGGTTTTGTGGCCTCAGTTACTTGTTCTCAGGCTTTCTGTCACAGTGATTGAAGCATGACCATGAGAATGGTTGCTGGAAGACATCACAAAATGGCTTGACAGTGTTCCCTTTGTTAGGTTAGTGGGATTCTATCACTGATAAAAATACATAAAAGAAAACTTAGTTATCCTTTACTCTGTAGTGAGCATCGTTCTTAATGCTTTCACTATGTGAAATACATTAGCTAGAGCCATAAAGATGTTGTTAGCAATGTTCAGTTTAAGATGATGATTGGTGAAGGGGCTTGGAACTGCTTTTAAGTTTCAGATTTTGCAGAATTTTTTGGACTGTTGCCTTTGAGATAGCTGAGTGCTCCAAGTCCAAGCACACTGACAAGAATTTGCAAACCATGGTAGCTAGAAGGAAGAAGATTGATCCTCAACACTTGTTGCATCTTCTTAAAATCCAAGTTCTTCCTGAATTACTTTGGTAACATCTTGTGATGTCTGCCAGTCACCTCATCTATTCAGATTTCATCACTAACCTGATGAGTTTTGGAATGGACGATTTCCTATCACACCCTTTTTTTCGGCAGATAAGAATCGGGGGTTTGATAATGAGAGTCAGTAACATTTGAATAGTTGCACTGGATCTGCTCTCAAAATTAACATTACAGTTTTGCCATCAGAACTAGATTGTGAATTGTCAAGAATTCTGTTGTCCTGACATACTACGAGGAATTCCTCTAACTTAATTGCAATGTCTGTAGTTGCAGCTGATAAGTATCTGTGTTTTATAAATGCAGGCTAATAATTATATATTTAAAGTATAATTAAAGGGAAAGGCATGTAATATATAGCTTTATTATTATTTTGTTTCTGCTTTTTGTGTGGTGTTGAATGCCTTTAGTGCACCTCAAGTCAGTGAAATAGTACTCATGAATTCACATTTTACTTGACAATGAGGTGTCATAGGAACTGTGTTCCAAAGTACTGTTGGAAATACTAAGCTTGTTTGTACCTCTGCAGCATACCCATCTGAGGGTCTCACTGCATTTCTTAGAGCATTAATGACTGAAGCCTCACTGCAAGGTAGGTATTATCCCAATTTCACAGATTGCAGGGAGGTTAATTAACTTGCCCAGAGTCACTAAGTGGTCTGTGATGAAATTCGTTTCTATTCAAAAATGTCAGATTTGAGGTCTTATACTTCAACCATTACCCTGGTGCTTCAAAAACAATTTTTGTGGTTGAAAGTTATGTTTGACTTCTCAAGATAAAGTAAGCTTTGTATATGCTCAAAATCAAGTGATCAAGTCAATTCTAACATCGTCTAGGTACTTGGCAAGTATGGAGTAAAAGGGAACTCAACAGAGTTGACTTTGAGCTGGATTTAATCTGAAAAAATACCGACCAGGTGAATAAAAAACAAGTCTTAATACAGAACGTGATTCCGTGTGCATGTCTGCTGGTTTATGGCAAAGTTTAAATTAAACTTAGTTGTTCCTATTTCATCTGGGTTTTTAATAGAAACGGTCTAATGTCACTTAATCTAGTTTAAAACTCATAACACATAAATTGAGACATGAGGGGAAAGACATTGACAGATCATCTTAAACGTCAGTGTCATTTGTTCTGTTGGTTCCAATTATTTAAGTTGTATAACCACCACTTCTAATTCAAAATCATATAAAATATTGTTTTCTGTGAGATATTTCCACTTTCTTTAATGCAAGATATAACCTTAGATAAAGAAACCTTATTAGTAAAATTTGATTTCTGGGAGAATCCATCTCTGTAGTTTTTCTGGCTCGATAGTAAAGGAAGTAATTTAGGAGAGAAGGCTTTATTTTCTTAGATTTATAGCCCTGTTTCTACCCAGGTATGCATATCTGGTAGTAAGAGTGATGATGCTTGGGTCTTAAACCTGCAACATCTCCTAACTCCTGCGGTTCTTTGTGTCCTTTTGACAGGTCATTTAAAGTGCTTTTGATATAGTTTCTGGGTTTGAAAAATCATATTAGGTTTGTAAAATGTTTTGTAAGTCTGAGATCTGTTAGGATCAGTATTGTGATTATCAAAGTGATAGAAGCTTTTCAAAATAGAATATCCTTTATTTCCTAATTTGGATTCAGTCTAGCAAATCCCAGTTAAATGCAGTTTTCCTAAAGACTGAGGATAGAATTCATTGTTCATTCTCTTAATTAGCAGTACTTGACTTTATGCACCAAAATGTGTGATTTGCAAACTTGAGTTGCAGTTAAAAATAAATAAATTGGAGTATAAAGGTTAGTTTTTTGTTTGGGTTTTTTTTTTTAAATGCTGTACAAATTTCTCGTTGTCACTGCTGATCACCAGTAAGGCAGCACTGATGTAGGGCACGTAACTGGCATAACATGATCTTTTCTTTGAGTGTCACTGCCTCTCTGGTAATGCAACAAGTGCTTGAGTGCGAAAGATCTAAGTAGGAAAATCATGTGATGTGGCATTCTAAGCTAATTTAAACTGACTTTTACATCTTAAAAAGCAACAAATTTTTAACAGCCAACTTAATATATTTAGAAAATTTGCCTTTTCCAGAAGTACAATCAAGAATCTCTCAATGCTGCCTCCTCGCCACCTCTGCTCTCCCATACATTGTTTTCCATTGAAGATTGTTGGTCTCTTCTCACAAGTAACAAATCATAGAAGATGACAGAATGGTCTCAGGTTGCACCAGAGAAAGTGTTGGTTACACATTAGAGGAAATGCTTTTATTGAAAGGGTTGTTGAACTTTTCAACAGTATGCTCCGAGAAGGGGTTGAGTAGTCATCCCTGGGTGTGTTCAAAAGTTGTGTAGATCTGGACCTTAGAGGCGCGGCTTAACTCTGGGCTTGGGACAGTTAGCTTGATGACTCAATGATCTTAAAGGTCTTTTCCAACCTGAATGCTTCTGTGATTACATATATGTAATTCACCTACTCATTGCTTTTTTTTCTACATTTTTTTGCTTTTCCAAGCGATGGGAGAGCTGCTAAAATTATTGAGAGTTGTGGTCTCCTTAAACTGTAACAACTTCAGATGTGTCTCTTTACTTGTATTGAGTTTCCAAGTGTGATAAATGAAAAATAATACAACAAGCTAACCAGGAAAAAAAAAATGGTTTGTTTTAATCTTCTTCTGACACATTAGTCTCCTATTGTGTATTAACTTTTCGAGGCTCAGAGTAGGCAACAGCGTAATATGGCTGGTGTTGAGATTTTTCAGTTGCTTGTTTCATAGATAACTTTTTCAGGTTTCCTTCAAGTGCATTTCTCTTCGTATTGTGGAGGAAGTTACTTCAATCAGAAGTGGACTGACTAGGAAATGTTAAGTCTTGCTGCCTTTCAGGTCTCCCAGAGCATAGACTGGATTGTTCAGTTACACACATGTAAAATTAATAGCAGATAAAAGCTTCCAGTGTTTGTCAGACTCTTCTTTTTAAATGCATTTTGCTTACTACTTGAGGCATAGAACTGCACAGGGAACTGGCTGTACGTAAATGCAAACTAACATCCAGTCAAACAATTCAGAATTTTTGAGAACATGTTGCAAACCAAACCAGAGTGCCAGCCAGAGGTACACTCTAACACTCAGCTAATTATATTAACACTGTACGAAATAGAAAAAAACCCCAAACATCCAATCAGAATATTTAACTGCAGTGGTCTTGGCGATATACTGCAGCCCCAAACATAAATTTGGGGTACTTCTGGTACTTGAGGCTACTTTGGCAAGGGAACTTACTGATTTTGATTGGACTTGCAAAGTTGTAGGCAGCTAATGCTCTTCACTGCTGAAGAAACAGTGTCCTGTCAGGTAGAAAATTATTCTCAGTATTTCTTCATTCCACGGGCATGCTGAGAACAATAGTAGCCTGGAGTAGCGCTTTGCTTTTCTGTAGAATGCAAGTTCAGTCTATCCAGCTGATTTATTTTTCAATAGAAATAAATTTTATGTGCTAGTCTGAGAAATGTTTGATGCAACTCTCTGGGGAATGTATATGAAGATAACCCTATGTTTCTGTGCTTCTAAAAATATTTATTACTTGTATTGCCCAGTAGTAGGGGCAGGGTTGTTATAGACCATTTATCTTAATATTGTCCTCATATTTTTTTGAGTGCTGAAGTGTTACTGATTAAGCCACAAAAATAGGCCCTCAAATTGTGGGACATTTAGATGCTGCTGAAAATGTCCTTTAGGTTTTGTGGGTAAGTTTGTATGTCTCTTCATGGTTTGAAATGCAGATGATGCCAATTTGTTTGGTGTTAGTTGTTTTTTGATGGTTGGTTTTGTTTGATCGATAGGATTATCTTAGTGTTTCAGAGCAGAGCCAGGTATGTATCACAGGCCTCGGGTGGCTTAAGTGTGAGTTGGCTATCTCCTTGTCAAGCTTGAAAGTCATGATGGTTAGGGGGGCAATTACAGCAGCATAATTCTTTGTAGTTTATTGGCCACTGGCAGGTCCTGGCATGTATGTGCTGACCAAGTACTGCAAAAGCACTACACAACTTGTTCATTTACCATCTGACGTGTGGAAATGCTCTTTGTATAGCTCATATGGCTTTGGTAGAATTTGTCATCATGTGCCTATTATCTGCCTTGATACCACATGCACTGTGAGGCTTTCATTAATTTATTTTGGTAGATAAATCTCCATAAGCTCTTCCACTGTTTGGTTAGATACAAACGTTTCCAGTTTCCTGTGATTTATGGACTGACAGTTCGAGGATCGGGCAAGGGGGTTTCTTTTTGTCCCATATTTCCTACAACCCTCAAGGTTTTCAGAAGTACATGAACCTTTCCTTTTTTAAAAATTCATTTTCATGTCTTCCCATTGGTAAATAAAACTTAAAGTAGTAAAACACTTCATCTGAGCACTTGGACTTGGGAAAAGCAACACCTGATACCAAGGGAGACTATGTATTAATGCTGATTCTAAGTATTGAATTTCTCTAGTTCATATAATTTCTAGTACATGCCTGTGGGAGTGTCAATAGCATGAGATATCTTCCCTTCAAGGTTCTTGAATATAATCAAGGCATTTGTTTTAAAAATACTGAAATTATGTTGCGCTTTCATCCTGAGTCAGAAATGATTTTGTGACAGGAATTACAAAGCATCAAAACCTACTAAAAAGAGGTCTTGACAATTGACAATTTTGGAGGAATGATTACTTCCTTTTTTCTTTAAAAAATTGATTAGGAAAAATAGCCTTGTTCATCATGTAGCTTAAAGGCAGAATGCAGAGCTTCTGAAGGTATGGTTGCTCAAATGGCTGTTCAAGATAATAATTTATGAACAGCAAAATTCTTCAGAAGATTTTACACTGACTTGCTTTGAACATAATGTATTACAGAAATCTATGTTATAGAAGGCTGAACATGTTATAGCCTGACTTAGATGTGGAATAAAAAATACAAGTTGTAGTGAAAGGTTTTGTGGTTTTTTTTGCCCCCCCCCCCGGTTTATCCCATGGTCCTTGCTTTCTATTTAAGCATTGTCTGGATTTAGAACTAAATGAGAATCAGAGCTGAGAAACATCTGACTCCGTTAATGTGTACAGTTGCAATATCAGAATCAAGTGTATTGGTGATAAAGAACCTGGAAGTAAAAATTAAGAGAACAGATGCCTTTCCTGTGGATTGATGTTGTATCTGTTTTAACATAGGAGTTCATAAACATGTGTTTCATGCCTAACAGTGGTGTTAAGCACACATTAAATCCCCTTCTATCTATTAAAACAACTGTGTGCTTCAAATTAATGTTGCCTTATCCCAGCTGTTACTGCCTCTTACAATAGTGGAGTGTCTCACCTGTACCAAGGTGAGTACTTGCATAAATCTTAGCAAGACCAACGCTGAAGCATTTCATTAAATGTAAAATGGTTAACTTTTTGAGTTCTAGACTTAATGTTTTTGTAAACCAGTCTATAATTGCATTACGACAGTGGGTATCGTCTGAGTTATATGATAAGCTGTCTAAACAATGATACTTTCTTAACAAAGACAGGAGGTAAAATTGGGCTTTGGTAGCCCTGAAATAAACATGCATGTTGGTTTTTTTTTTTTTTTTAAAACAGAGTTGGATCTATCTCTGCCATGCCCAGTAGTCTGGGAATGTTTGTTTAATGAGAATCTCATATTGTTGGTTGCTTTTCTCTCCCTGAACATCTGGCTCAAAGGAGTAAGACCTCTGCACAGGGGAAAAAAGCTTTATTATTTAACAGCATCTTGGTAAAAGACAGCAACCGTGTTTATGCTGTCATTGCTCTTACTTTGCCATATGGCTGTTTTGGTGCTGTCATCTATCATGTCATGGGTTTTGATCAAAACTCTAATTTCTAGGCACATAACTTAGCCCATTGAGTTGACTAATTGTCCTTGGTTTCCTTAGTATTCAGAAGCGGGGAAAAGCTGATGCAGAGTGTGACTGGGAGCATCTCCAGAGGGGCCAGCCAGTCTGTGCTGACTTGAGATGGCACATAAGAGGCTGTAAAAGACAGCTATGCATGACTAAAGCTACACAGTTTGCTGACATACTTAATTGTTGCAAATTTGATTTTTGTTAGGAAGGAAGGAACTTGAGTTTCTAAGACCTGGCTAAAAATTGTAGTAGGTTTTTTTTTTTTTGTAATAAGTCAATACTTGCTTTAAAAAATCTTATTTTTCCAATTAGAGAAACTGCTTGTAAATGTCGTTGTTTGAGTTGTCTTGTGTCCAAATTTGCCGTGTCTCTCAATGTGTCTGTTCACAGGTAGACAAATTATAAAATGTAATGCTGTCAGTTCAGAGAGGATTTGCTCTTTGGATACAAAATTACGATGCATGTAATGAGGCCAAATTCACAGTGATGTTCAGTGAGGCAGAATTTTAAAAAAGTCACAATCCAGTCACACCCCAAGTAATGCTTGGGTTTGTAGATCTGCTGAGTGGGATGGGTGGTTGTTTTCTGGAATGAACCAGCTATTTTTTCTTTAGCATGACCATTTTTGGAAGTCATAGCAGGGCAGAAAATACTTTGATCTGTCATAATGTGATTAAAAAACAGCACTCAAAATGTAGTTCTGAATTTTATAAGTTATGTGCAAGTAATGAATAACTTATAATAGAATATACTAAGTATTTGTTTTGAGAAAAGTAATTGTTTTTGTTGGAGTCTATTGGGACTAAATTTTACTTGAAGTTGCGGTGCATACAATTTTTTAAGACACATGTAAATGAACTCATTAGTGCACAGTCATATTGAAATCCTCTTTTGGCCCTGGGATAATTTGTCTTTTCAAAGCCCAACAGGCCATTACGGATTCTTAAAAATATTTTTCCATTCCTTTAAACATTATGGTTTTTTATATTTCTTCTTTCCATCTTGTGTATGTAGCACTCAATAGAGGGAAGATGCTTTCTTTTTCCACGCTTTATATTTTTAAATAGATGGTCAAAAAGACTTCAAAGTTAATCTTGCAGTTAGGCCAGTGGAGAGAGAGAAAGATCTTTGAGAGGGGAAATAGGAAGGGTGCTACCAAGATGCTGGTAGTATATAGTTTATGGACTTTTCCCAAGGAAATTGTTTGGTATTTAAAGACAAGCAAGTACAGAAGTACATGCAGAATTGTCAGCTAGGTGGCAAACAGACTATTTTATGTGGTGCTGTACTCATTTTGATAAATTTGCTCAAAATAAACCTGAGCTCCCTACCTTTATTTTCAATTTTATTGTTGCTAAAAAAACTCAATGTATTTGGAAATATGCACTTGGCAAACAATATATAGAGTTCATTTCCTACACTTGTGCTAATTCTTTTGCAGATACTGTTTTGGAGAAATAGTAAGAGTTGTTTTTCCTATTACTCTGCTATAGAATGGTAATTTTTTAAAATGTGTTTTTTAGATAAAGTGCCAGAAGAACAGGTACCTGAGTACTTACAGCAAAACCATATAAA
Organism: Rhinopomastus cyanomelas; assembly: GCA_013400115.1. Taxonomy (NCBI): domain Eukaryota; kingdom Metazoa; phylum Chordata; class Aves; order Bucerotiformes; family Rhinopomastidae; genus Rhinopomastus; species Rhinopomastus cyanomelas. The sequence goes on along the minus strand of VXBP01006376.1, from coordinate 25,103 downwards.
AATGATATGTGTAAATGAATTATTTCACAATTAGTCTTTGTTCCTGCTACTGTGACTGTAGCTATTGGATTTGTTAATATATTAGTTCATGTTCTAGAGCATGTCTGTCTATTACAAAGGTGGAGTTGAATGTTTTAAGGTACAAAGATAAATGAGATCCCTTTTTTTTTTAGTTTTGTGCTTGAATTCAGTTCCTTGTTGTGGTTCATGTTGCTTGTAACCTGGATGTGGAGGACAAATCCAGCACTTTAAGTGTCTTTCTATGTGTTAACAGAAGATGTAATTATTAATTTATAGAACTATAAATAAAAATCGGTGGAGCTGAATGATTTTTTTGTTTTTTTTAGAACTAGATATAGCTAAAGTGAAGCAGTCTAAGTGCTTTCTAAGGTGAAATATTTACATAAATATTTGAATTGTTCCTTTTGACTTAAACCTTTTTCTTATTTGCAATAGAAATAAAAATACTAATAATCATAGTGCTTGATGACAAATTCAGTTAAATGACAGAATTTATGGAGTATTATCTACAAATTATAATTGCATTAGCCTTACAACTGAAACTTTTAAGTGATTTGAAACATGTATATGGCAGCCATTTTTTTTAAGCATGAACTTCTTGGAGTTTTACTGTCTACAGTTTAAACTTCACGAAAAAAGTAGATGAATTCTGAATTCCAGCAGGTTGGCTGTGCACTTGGGCTATATGAGGATAGAGTTGTGAGCGTTTTGATTCTGAGTTATAGAATTTTACTTTATTAATTAGCGTGTGGAGCCCCTCTAGCCATTATACCAATTCTTTGCCTTTCATCTTCAAGAAGCCACTTGCTGCTTCCCTTAACCAAGACTTCTCATATGTGAAAATATAGCATTTGTTATTTGATTAATACAAGATGGAATATTCCATCTTGCCTGAATTTCCAAGAGTAATGGAAACTAAGCTTTTTAATATCTAGTTTAGTTCAGGAGTAAGTAAAACAATTGTATAAATCTGCTGTTATTCCCCCTCCCCTTTTTGTTCCATGTTTTTATCAGGGCATGAGTTTATGTAGTCATACATATGGTTTAGGTGATCCTGCTCTGGCAGGGGGATTGGACTGGATGATCTTTCAAGGTCCCTTCCAGTCCCTAATGTTATGTGATTCTGTGACTCCATGTAGTAATCTGCGAGCTTCTCTTAATTTCTGGTGTAGTGTTTCAGGAGTTTTGACCTAAATGGCATGATGAAAAATTTGTCTTGGAGATGACTAATTTTCCTCTCCAAGGTTAGTTCAGTTAAGTAGCTGTACCTCCAGTATGCAGTATTACCTTTTCCTTAATACTATTTTCAGATGTTTGTCGAACTATAGCTTGTGAGATTCTAGAGTGATTTTTCACCATAAACCGTGGAACATGGAGGCTTGATTAAGATCAGCTAAACATTCTAGAATGTCTCTTATGTTCCTGAGCTGTTTAAATTTGCTCCTCCTGTCTTAAGTTCAAGTATCTTTTGGTATCCTTTCCAAAACCACATAAATTACGTAATCCGCTGTTTCTGTCCACTAGCCTTATCTTCAAATTTGTGAATCACTGTCAAACAGCTTTAGATGACCTTAAGTAATCGAGGTACTGTGCATTTATGAGGGCGTGCTCTGACAAAGCATCATCTAGGTAAGATCAAAGCCAAACATTTATCCTGACAGGAGTGCTGCACTGTTGTCCATTGCAGCCTGGTGATATCCTTGGCTGTTTGCAGTGATGACTATGAACCATTTCTATATGCCCTTGTTGGCAGCTTCACAGTCCTTCTCATTTGGGCAGGGTGACCAGTTTGGGAGAAGAACATTTTCAGTTCCAGTTCCATTTTGTACTTATGAGTCTATCTTGATTTCTTTTAGTTCTTCTAGATGTGTTCAAGAGGTCTTGCCTATAATAACACAAAATTGGGCAGGAAGAGTTGAATGTTAATGTGTGAAGGCAGCATATAGACACACCAATGCTGCCTTAGTAACCATTGCTGCTCAAGTGTTTAATATTTTCCAAAAAAAAAAAAAGTTGTTAAACCTCCAAGTAGCCCTTGGACAACTTAAAAGCATGAGTGGGACTTAAATGAGTTAATGAGTTATTCCAAGTTCAAGAACTTTTTTTCTTTGTCGAGTGCTTACCAAATGTGACACCTTACTGAAAGACTCTGCTCTCCCTGGTACAACATGACATTTTCTCCTTTGTGGTCATGATCTCTGCCTTAAGAGTGTGTCCTCATGTAATTAGGAATAAAAGAAGTCGAGTGTTAGCTCCTGGGGCTTCAAAGAATAGGCTTATTAACAGGCCAAGGAAACAAGAAATATAGGTTAAGCTTAACAGTGTTTTTTGATTTAGACTTTTATTTTGGATTTAAATGCTTTTCTGATAAATGCACATTTCACTTGCCACTTAACAGGAGATGGATGTTGTACTTTGCATCGAGGAGCAGTATACTGTTAATGTAATGGGAATTGGTTCATAATAAAGCTTTTCTTTCCCACAGGGAAGTTTTTGGCCTTCAATAAGTGTGCACTTAAATGCTGACTTTTCTAATAGCACGATTTAGGTTAAGCTTTTTAAAATGAGGGGTGAAAATAAGTCTTTTTCTTCTTAATACCAAAGCATCAGGTCTGTCTTGTAGGAGGGAGTTTCTTGCTGACTGAAATCTGAATGCAGGTGTATTTGAAGTTTGGTAGTAACCTTAGTAAAGGTGGTGCAGGAAACTGAGCCAAAGAACGTGGGGGAGAAGATACAACTGGAATGAGCTATTATAGAGGACAATCAAACATGTCAGATGCTAAGGTTCAGAGTAGTTGAATTTCAAGATGCTGTAGATGTTATCTGTAGTATGTTTAGGGTTATATAACTGACATCTGTATAGTGTTATATAATTGTTCTTCAACTTGCGATTGAATTAACTGTATAGTTATAGTGCCTTGGAATGTTCATGAGAGTTGGATGTTCAATTCTAATCATGTTCCTGATTTACTTTTAAGGATTTACATTTCTGTAGTCTTCCAGCTTCATGTCAGGAGCCCCAAAGAAAGGGTAATGTCTAATATCTCTAGAAATCAAGCCTGCAGGCTCAATTTAATTTGATATATGGTGACTCAGTTTTGTCGACTGCCAGCCCAAGTAATCTCCACGTTTGTCTTTCTGTACATGTCTACTGAGTTAGTTTTCTGTAAAACCTCTTTATCTAAGCACGTGATGTGCGTTGCACTTTTTACTCAAAAAATGAAAGAGCACTTCTTGTGTTTATGTCATATATTCAGTGAATGATACTAGAATGAAATGTATGCCAGGGCATTTGGTGGCCAGAATTTCTAAGGCTGTCTCACATCTGAAACAACTGTGTTGTTCAGTGTAAACTTGGGTTTTAGATTATTTTACGTCACTATCGTACTCTGTTCTACAGCTACCTCCATTTATTGATTTGGGACATATGTCAGTGTCTAATTGTTTCTTCCAAATAGCACTTGTTAAGAGTGCTGACTCCATTCAAGTTATTCTTACCCTTCACACTGTTCTTTGCAATGAACTACCAATCTCCCTGTGTGGCCTGAGGGTCTGTGAGTTTTGTCAGTCCTGATCTTTGTCCTTACATACTTGAAGCTTTGTGAAACTACACTTCTGTTGCTAGCAGATGTATTTTTTGAGATTTATTTCATTTTTTTTTTACATTGTAGTCTACACTGGGCAGGTGTTTTAAAATTCTTCAGTGTCTGTGCCAGGTAGAAGCTTTCATTATGTTGCTTTACATCTGAATCCTCTTGCATGATGTTTTCTCTTCCCTCAAAATGAAAGAAACTGCTTGATCTCCAGTCCCTCAGTTTTCTTTTGTGTAGATCAGATTTTTCTGTTTAAATTTTTGTTTTGTTCCATTATTTGCAAATAATTAATTTAGATGTGCATTATTTAGGGAAGACCAAGTCAGCTTATTTTATTTCTATGTTGTGTATTTGGTGTGTGTAGTGTACATATATGTACATAACTTGTTAGAAAAACATTTTTAGGTAACGTGTACAATTCTGGGGTGCAGCGTGTGTCGCCATGAACTGTTGTAGTCGCCTCTGTCAAATGGTTTGTTTGGGGTTTTTCTTAGAATTGCATTAAGATTGCTTAGAGACATGAACTGTGCTGTTACAAGTCAGACCAAAGTTTAATTCATGATATAGCTTGCCCGTTAGCAACACTGGTAACTAAAGAGTTTTTTGGGGGGTTTTTTTATGCTATTTGTTTTTTCTCCCCTGTAATAATTCAGATAAGAGATTGTAGCTGTTGAGTAAGTTCTCTTCCTGGATTTTTAGAATACATTTATGTAATCAAACGTGACAGCTGTTTGAAAATTAAAATTGCTTCTTTAAAGTGGATCTGGAGCTGCAAATATCATGGTCATGCTGAAGAATAAAGGAAAGGCTGAGGTGAAAAAAGTAGGTTTAAGTTCAGCATATATGAGTTCAGTTCCTGACTTTCTGCTTGGCACTTGTAGAATTTTTTTGCTTCTGTCCAGTATTTTGATGACTTTGTTCATAAGTCCCACTGACTCACACAGTAAAAAAAAAATTAGATGTGGAAGTAGATTATTTTTAAAAAATCTTGTCATTTCTTGTTCCCACCTGAGACATAGGTGATCATAATTCCATTTCTTTACCTTCTCCTTCAACTTCCGTTATCTTTACTGGACAGGGAAGCTGTGCTCCGGCATATCAGTGGTAGACCACCTCAGTAGGACTGGGACAGTTTGAATTCCAGAACTCATAGAAGGTAATCTGGGGTTTGTTCAGGGAATTCCAATGTGATATGTTAAAAACGCTTTGAGTTCTTGAATACTGCAAATGAAAGGCACTTGATTTGATTTTTTTCAAGTGCATTTGTGGAGATGCCTAGTAAAAGTTATTGTGTAAGCAGATTTCCTAGAAGTCTGATGAACAGTATCACAGAACATCAGAGATTGGAAGGGACCTCAAAAGATCATGACTTTTTCCTTTGGTGAAGCCATGCTGACTGTCCCTAATAACCATCTTGTCCTTGATGGGCCTAAAGCAGCCTCTAGGACAAATTGTTCCATCACCTTTCCTGGGATGGAGGTGAAGCTGACCAGTCTATAGTTTCTCAGGTCCTTGTTCTTAACCTTTTTGAAGACTGGAGTGACATTTGCTATCCTCCAGTCCCCAGGCACCTCTCCTGATCCTCGTGGCATAGCGAAGATGATGGAGAGTGGCCTAGCAACGACTTCTGCCGTCTCTCTTAGCACTCATGGGTGCATCCCATCTGGGCCCATGGACTTATGTGCATCGAGTTTGCTCAACTTACCCCTAACCCAGTCCTCATCAAGAACGGCAAACTCCTTTATTGTCTCAACTTCCTCTGGGGCTTCATCAGTCTGGGACTTGAGATAAGGACAGCCTCCAGAAGTGTAGACAGAGGCAAAGAAGGTGTTGAGTATCTGCTTTCTCTGCATCCTCTGTCTCCAGGGCACCCATCTCTTTCAGCAGGGGGTTGCCTCTAGGTTTAGTTTTACCTGCAAGGTATTTGAAGAAGTCCTTTGTGTTGCCCTTGAAAGGTTTAATTCCAAGGAGGCCTTGGCTTTTCTAGTTGCAGCCCTACATCTTCTCACCAGAGCTTTAGTCTTTTTTATAGGCTTTTGACACAATCTCTCACAGCATCCTCGCAGCCAAACTGAGGCAGTGTGGCCTAGATTTTCAGGTAGTGAGGTGGATTGTAAACTGGCTACAGGGTAGAAGCCAGAGAGTGGTGGTCAATGAGACAGAGTCTGGTTGGAGGGCTGTATCTAGTGGAGTGCCCCAGGAGTCGGTGCTGGGACCAGTCCTGTTCAATCTACTCATTGATGACTTGGGTGAGGGATTGGCATGCACTGTCAGCAAGTTTGCTGATGACACAAAGCTGGGTGGTGTCGCCGACACCCCTGCAGACTGTGCTGCCATTCAGCAAGATCTGGACAGGCTGGAGAGCTGGGCTGAGAAAAATCTAATGAGGTATAACAAGGGTAAGTGTGGAGCCTTACATCTGGGTNGTGGTTGTAAGCTGCAACATAGAAGGTTCCACATCAACCTGAGAAGGAACTTCTTCACAGTGAGGGTGACGGAGCACTGGAACAGGTTGCCCAGGGGGGTTGTGGAGTCTCCTTCACTGGAGGTATTCAAGACCCGCCTGGATGTGTTCCTGTGTGACTTGGTCTAGGTGATCTTTTGAGGTCCCTTCCAATCTGTAATGATTCTATTATTCTATGGTTGTAGGTTCAAATCAAAATGATTCTTAAAAAAATGGAGTCTGAAGTATCTATCTAGTCATTCAGTTGGCTTGTGCCAGGTGAAACACAACCACCTTCAGCTATAAGCTTAGCCATCAGCTGATGCTGTTCTGTGTTAAAAAAAATCTCTTGCAGGCAGCTTTATGCTTATAGCAAAATAGATATGTACTTTGGTTGACAGACATGTCTTGGAGTGTGAGAGCTGGAACTTGGTGTCCAGACAGGGTCAACTTGTCATATAGCCGGAGAGGGAACTGGTGATCTTGTGAGGTGATCAACAAGTGTCTCAATAGAGAGTTCAAATCACTGTCTCTTTTCCTGTCTAGACCTCCTAAGGAGACAGCCTGGATCAATATTCATTGGAGAATGTTGCTCTCACTTTTTATCATTAAGTACTCATTGAATTCTTCCTCTATACCTATTCCTCAGAAACATCTCCAATTAGCTTTATGAGACATCAACACTTGAAAAAATTGTAGGAACAGAAGGGCACATTAGGGCTTTCTGCATTGTAATGAAGCCCAGGGTGCATTTGGCAGTGAGAACATGAACCTGAGACAGAGAGGAGACTTGCACAAGCCTGTCCACAAGTCCAAGTCAGAAGCACAACCTGAAGTACCTTGAGCCATTAATAGGTCCCACTGACATATGAAGTGTTTAATAATCACTGAATTGCAGAACAGCAGGGATTGGAAGGGACCTCGAACGACCGTCTAGTCCAATCCCCCTGCCACAGCAGGATCACCTAGACCAAGTTGCCCAGGAACATATCCATGTGGGTCTTAAATGTCTCCAGAGAAGGAGACTACACAGCCCCTCTGGGCAGCACATTCCAGTGCTCTGTCACCCTCACTGGGAAGACGTTCCTTCTCATATTTATGTGGCACCTCCTATGTTCCAGCTTACACCCATTGCCCATCATCCTGTCACTAGATGACATTGAGAAGAGCCTGGCTCCATCCTCCTGATACACACCCTTCACATATTTATAAACACTGATGAGGTCACCCCTCAGTCTCCTCCAAGCTAAAGAGACCCAGCTGCCTCAGCCTTTCCTCATAAGAGTAGGTGTTGTACCTCCTACATCATCTTCGTTGCTCTGCACTGGACTCTCTCCAGCAGTTCTGTCCCCTTCTTGAACTGAGGGGCCCAGATGGGTGAAGAGTTTTAAAACATCAAACCATTTAGCAACAAAGCATGCAGAGGTCTTATTTATGGTGATGTGTAACAGCTTTGTTTTGGTTACACTGCCTGTTTCTGTAGTTGGGTATGTTGCTGCTCTGTGTTTGTGCAAAAACTGCTGGATAATGCTTAAAGCCTTTTGCTAAAAACTCAGAAAAGCTGTTAGACAATTTTAATAACTCAAAACATATTTCATGGGGCCAAGCAATAAAATTATTGTGGTAATTTCATGCATTATGTATCAGTGAAATTTTGAGGAAAAAAAGCTTCAGTTCATCTAGTCAAAAACAATTTTACCTACCACAGATGCCACTAGAAACCTGAAGATTAGGAAGCTTTTCTTTTCTGGGTGTGAACAGCACGCATTTCTGCTGAACTGTCTGCTTAAAACATTGTGTGTAGGTTCCTTCCCTCCCCCCCTTACCTGTTATAGGCAGTGGACGGTTAAACATGCTCTAGTGACGATGGAACTTTGTGGCCTGATTTATTGTGCATTTAATTTAATTCAGTAAAGGTGACCTTTTTGTATTTCACTACAGAGACAAACTTTGTTGGCTCTGATTACCCAGGCTTATGTTGGAACTTGCCCTGGTGAAAAAGACACAACAGTTGTGCACACATGCTGTTATATTACCTGCCTTTTGAGCACTTGTTTACCTGACTCGATGCTATTTGAATTTCCTCATGAGTTGCTAACTTTTAGCAGCTTGACTAACAACTTATGTCAACCACATCCTTACCTATGTGCAAACAACCTGAAAGAAAGTTGCTTCAGCACTGTGCAAAAACCTTTTGACTACCTTTTGTGGTTTGAGCCAGGTGGGGATCTGGTAAATGGGGACAGGAACTAAAATAGCACCACTGAGAAATTTCTGGAAGTGGGAAAAGTCTCCAGCTCCAGATAGAAACCCATATGGGCTCAGGCAATCAGCATAGATTGGTATGATATACTTGCATCTTTGAATGCATGATGTGAATCCTATTATCTCAGGAGAAATTAAGGAAAAATGACTTAAATGACTTCCAAGAGGCAATGTCTTTGCTTGTGTTCTGTAGGCATGAACTGATTCTTGGGTACTTCAAGTTGGCCCTTTTGAACAGGGGACTGTGGAGCATTAAGGCTGTATCTGTGCCTTTTACTTTTTTCGAATGAGGTTGTGATGGTGCTGGTAGTTGTCTTTTATCAATCAGGTTCTTCTTGGAAGACCTGGGAAGTGATCCCTCCTGAAATGGAAATTTAAATAATTGTTTACTGGAAGAGAACAGGACTTTTCCTCTTTTGTCTTGGTCCATCTCCTACTTAAGGTTCTAGGAAAAGAATAAATTACTGATAAGCCTTTCACAGGGACAGATTAATTCCTGTCTACCTTCAGTTTGTCTTTCCAAAAGCAAACAAGTCTTAAGTCAGTCAAAATGGCAAGTCTTGTTCAGTAAAACTGATTTACTTTTCCTGAGAACTAAATTCTAAAAGTAAATCTAGGCAGCTCCTGTGAAATAACTAATTTTTACTGTCTGTCTCTAAATAAGTTATAATAGAGGAGCAGTAATTCTGTTATGTGTTCAGCTCTCAGTGTTAGAATTCATTGTAATTGGCGTATTTCATTTTAACAATAGTAGTTTGCCTCTAATTTAATATTTAGACACAGGTTGAATGTTGTATCTTTGCATATTAATAAGTATTCTAGAAAGGTAACTGATTTTTGCAGCAATAAATTATAACAACTTCTCTTTGTACAACATTAGGAAACATCTGGTGTAATCACAACTTAGACTAAATAAACTTGCTGAGGAGAAGACTATGCATTTCTGCTCGTAGTGGCTCCAGCTGTTTATTCTACACTTTAAAAAAATGTGTATGTGGTAATATTAAGACCCTGCAATATATGCTAGTGATATTATATAAAATGTAAGGAGCTGCTTCTGCTTGCATAATGATTTATTACTGTAGATTTTTGGTTTGTTGTAAAAAGCCAAAATGCTAATGTGGGCGGACAAAGTGTGGTTTTTATAGCTGTTACACATGACTTAGTCTTGCTGAGAAGCATAATGGTTAACTTGGTACACCTCACCCTAGATTTCCCAGGAAAAACAGATACTTGGAAACAGTCAGGGCAGCTAGTCTTACCCCTAGATTTAAAAATGAATTTGTTTCTGTCCCACTCAGACCCATTCCTTTTCATTCACAAATTGCAGTAGACTGTTTCCTGGTTAACAAAGAACACATACACTGGGGATGGCTCTTCTCTGTGTAGAGCATTGTCATAGAGGTTTAGCTGAGAGGTGCTGGTGCTTAAATGTTGAGTAAAAATAGGGAATTCACTGACTGAGGTGTAGTGATTTTGCAGCTCTAAGGCATTCCACATCTGCGAAGGCAATGACATGATTACAGAAACTTGATGTAGTTTAGCAGTAGTTCAGTCTGAGCACTCATTGCAAATTGTTGTTTGTAGACTGTTGCTTTTAGAGTGGCTTTAAAAAATGAACCAAACTTAACTGACATCAAACCAATCTGCTTTGCTTTAAATTAGGCAGCACAGCCCAAATCAACTCTTTACTTTCAGAATCGTGTGACTGTCATCACCTAAAATCGTGGTAGTGTGGATGGATGTTTTGGTTTGTGAAAGATGCATCAGATTCTAGGTTTCAGTTTATGCTCTTGACTGTAAGAATACCTAGTGGTAAGTGTAAGTGTAGGTATAAAAATAATGGCAAGTAAAAGATATGCCATGTTTTATCTGCTTGTGTAAAAATATGCCACAATACTTTGTGTGTTGCTGGTATGAAAAGTGTTGGGTGATCTGCTTGTCATGCTGAGAGCACCTGGAAAAGTGAACTGCTGCTCACTACAAATGAAGTAGTTCGTACCTATAGTTGCAGGAATAATTCAGCTTGTTAGATTATATCACTGCAGTGTTGAAATGAGCTGATATGGTTTCTGTTGCCCTGATAGTGATGTGTTTATTAAACATGACTAACAAGTTGTATAGGACACTGCATTTAATTATCCAAGAAATTTGTTCTGATAGTATCTTCCTTCATGAGTATGAGGATGATGTTGAGATATCGGAGTTCCCTCCCAAATCCTCTGTCCCTGAAAAATAAATTGTTCTAACATAGTTTTATGTGGAATTTGTCTTGCTTCAAGGTTTCTTTGGTAGGTAGAGCATTAGCAGTAGTTTGAGCCCAGACTTGAATGTAGAAGTCCACTTCCTTGTGGGAGCTGTTGCTCTATACAGGCTGGCAAAGAGCATCAGATATTCTCAATACCAAAGTACATCTAATTGCATTTTCTTGAGTCCACTCTCAAAGCATTCTCACGTTTGTATGAAGATGATCTTTCAGATTAAGGCTTTGAATGTTATTGCTGTATTTGGCTTGGGAGCTCAGTTACAGAGAACCTAAGTTCATTGCTAGGTATGCCTATTCAATACCTTCAGAAAAATCTTAGGCAGGGTTGAATAAAATCTCATTCCTCTGCTCAATTCACACATAGACAGATGACATAGGAATGACAAGCAGATTGCTTCACAGATATCTCTCTGTGGAGTTATTTTTGTGGCATTCATACTCTCTGTAGTGCCCGCTCACTCTCTCTTCTGTGGGAAACCCATATAGAGTCATCCCTTCATAGACTTATCCCATTCTGTGCTGCTTCTGGGTATGCAGTGAGCCTGTCAGAGAGAATCCTGTCCTGCAATCCCAACAAGGGTTTGTAGGGAACTGCTGTAGCCTTGGAGACCTCAGTAGTAGTGTGGGTGGATGTGTTATTGTAGTGCTAACTGAACGAGACTATTTCAAGGAGGAAACTGTCTTTTCTCATGATACTACTCAGGCTGCGTGTGGAATGCACTTACTACTGAATGAGTCTTTCAGATGATTTAGCTTTATGCTTTTAAAACATTTTGTCAGGCAGGTATATTCATGCTTGGTTTAGATTGGCCTTATTACTGTCTATGTAGACTAAATGATGACCATTACTTCTACTATTAGAATCAGCAGTGCAATTGCAGAGAAAAAAAGCCACAGCTATTGGCTAGACATTAAAGAAACGTTTCTTGGTTTGATGTTCAACTTGTCATGCCTTTTTTCTCATTGGGTCAATATCTTCCTTTGTTCTTTTGAACATTTTAGGAATTAGGCTACACAGAAATGACACTTGCTGCTGAACATCGAGGTATCTAACTGCAGTTGTCCCTGGAGTAGAACTCGTCAATGACATGAATAAATGAGGAGGCTTTTCATATCTGTGAGAGGCTTACAAAGCAGTTTGTACTTTCTGGCAATTGATGCTTAATTGGTTGAGATTTAAAAGACTTTAACACAACATTTATTCATATTTTTTCTCCAAGGTTTTCATATTTTTCACTCGAGAGCTTTCTAGTATTAAAGAGCTGATGTTTTGATATAGATATAAAAGAAAATAACTCTTAATGAAGAGTATTATCTGGCATTGCATGTATTGCATATGTTTAAATGTGTGTGTATATATATATATATATATGGAAAATTAGGTTTGCTTTAAAAAAAATCGGATGTTTTAGAGTGGACAGTTTGGGGCTTGTGTGGGCCTAGAATTCAGAGGTTTGTATTCTTTTTAACATAGGTTTTTCCCCTCTTCAGTATACATTAATCCTTTTATTATAGCTAGTATGATGTCACTGTGCTAGACCATGGCTTTGTTTATGTGCCTTGTTGGAGACAGATGTTTGCAGATCCCTTCAGGAGATTACATTTCCTCTCTACAAAGGCTTACAAGGCCAAGGCCCTCACTGGGGATAGGCAGTTTGTGTATGTGGTCTGTGTGTACAGATGTGGGGTTTTTTGTACACCTTGTTGGAGAATTTTATTCACCTCACTTTCCTCTGTTGGTAACATCTCATCATTGACACCTGCTTCTAAGTGTAAAAGAGTGGCTGAAGAAGCTGTATTTGTACACCATTAGATGAATCAAAAAGTGGAACGCTTCAAAGAAGGTGAAGTATGTTTTCTACTTGTATCTCAAGCTATTACAGCTATTGACAAATAATTTCCTAACCAAATAGTTGTAGGAAATCAGAAGGTGTTTTAAGAGCTGATATGTATAGTATCAGCTCTGAACTGAATGAGGTCTGAATGAGATCTGAATAACTGTTTATTTCACAAGCTGCATTTCTCAAGCTCTGTCAAAGATTGTTGTGGCTGATGGATATGTTCTCTCTTAGCAGACAATGTGATAAACCCTCCTCTCTTGGCACCTTTCCAGTGTTGGTAAATAAGAACACAACTAATTCATCATCTCTCTGCAGGTTTCCAATAATCTGTTATTAATGTTTGTGTTCAAGTAAATACAGCTAAATCTGACAGACATAAAAACTGTTGAATTAACGTACCAATGGTGCAGTGACGTGTAAGAAAATAAGCTGGAAATACATAGCCTTTCGTGAAGCTTAATGACAGTGTCTAACTTTATGATGGAAACACACTGTTGTGAATGTCAGTGTGCAGAGATAGTTTAGACAGACTTCAATGATGTTTGGGAAAGAAATATGAAAAGTAGTAGAAAAATAGAATATTAAACAACATTATTCCATTGGTTTTGTTACAATTCAAATGCTATCAGTTGTGTAGTATCATTTCATACAGAGAATCATTTTTTAATGTGACAGATGATTCTTTAGATGGAAGTCGTAGTAAGAAGGATCACTTTTGCTTTTAATATCTTAAAGACTTAATATGAATGCTGGTATGTATTTTGTCTCTCAACCCAAATATTGTGGCAGTTTCAATCAGAAGAAACTTTGAACTTGCTAAACCATTTAACTTACTCCATTTTGTGGGTGGAGTTTGAGGCTCCTATTAATGCTTTTTAGTAATGAGCATAGAATCATTAGGGATTGGAAGGGACCCCGAAAGGTCATCTAGTCCAATCCCCCTGCCACAGCAGGATCACTTCACTGGAGAAGCCATGGAATCAGAATCACTCAGGGTTGGAAGGGACCACCTGATCATCCAGTTCCAACCACCCCACCATGGGCAAGGACACCCCACCCTAGATCAGGCTGGCCAGAGCCCCATCCAACCTGGCCTTGAACACATCCAGGGATGGGGCCCCAACCACCTCCCTGGGCAACCCATTCCAGGCCCTCACCACTCTCATGGTGAAGAACTTTCTCCTCACATCCACTCTAAATCTACCCATCTGCAGGTTTGCTCCATTCCCCCTAGTCCTGTCACTACCTGCCATCCTAAATAGTCCCTCCCCAGCCTTTTTGTAGGCCCCGCTCAGATACGGGAAGGCCACAATAAGGTCACATTGGAGCCTCCTCTTTTCCAGCCTGAACAGCCCCAATTCCCTCAGTCTATCCTCACAGGAGAGGTGCTCCAGCCCTCTGATCATCCTCTGCACAGGCTCCAGCATCTCCACATCCTTCTTGTAATAAGGGCTCCAGAACTGGACGCAGTGCTCCAGGTGGGGCCTCACCAGACTGGAGTAGAGAGGGAGAATCACCTCCCGTGATCTGCTGGCCACACTTCTCCTGATGTAGCCCAGGATCCGGTTTGCCTTCTGGACCAAAAGTACACACTGCTGGCTCATGTTGAGCAAGTCCCTGATGATGAGAATAAGGTCCAGCATAGCAGCAGATGTCAGGGTGGTTGAAATTCCCCCATGAGGACCAGGGCCTGTGACCTGGAAGCCACTACTATCTGCCTGTCTCCCCCTCTCCTTCCCTGCCTATCATTCCTAAAGAGCTTGTACCCATCTCTCCCTGCATTCCAGTCGTGGGAATCATCCCACCAAGTTTCAGTAATAGCCATTATGTGTCCCTTAATACATCCTGTTTGTTGCCCAAGCTCTGTGCGTTTGCCTAGAGGCACTTGCATAGAGCAGGCATTTGCATAGAGCAGGTTCACTTCAGAACAGAAGTTATTTGTAAAGTATTTGTTTCATAATCATTCTTATTGGAAATAGAGTGAGAAAGAGAGAGAGCCAGGAGGGGAATGGAAGGGGGAGGCCCTGCCTGACGCAGCTGTGCAGTAGTCACCTTTATGTGCTTGACGTGTGGCAACCACCATTTTTAGCCACTGATCAGCAGGAAGAGAAACTGTCATTTCTGCTGCTAAGAAAAGCTGAGGATGCTCAAGTATTGGGGAGAGAAGAATCCTTGGGTGAGGCATCTGAGGATTCCTTTGTGCTTACCTGAACTATCTGTTTTGAAAGAAGCAAAAGGACTCAAGAATCCTTTTTAAAAGGCATATTTCCTGCATCAAGGGATGCAGTTCAGGCTCTGAGGAATCAGGCCTGTCCAGTCAGCGTTTGGTCAGTCTGGAACAGCCAAGGGTTCAGCGCCTGCAGACTAGGGTGTGTGACTTTTATAAGAGACCTGACAAGTCTCTCAGAATAAAACAAAGGGAGAATGGTTGTAGCCCTATCTGCTTGACTGACATGCTTTCCCCAGGTCTCCAATGTAAAAACCCAAAGACTAATACAGCAGTAATCTCCTATTGTGTTTTTTCTCAGAATATGGGGTGGCATTGTGACAGTTTCTGGTTTGTGTGCACTAACTAGCTTAACCTTTTTCTTCTTTCCATATATAGTTATAGATTTTAATAAACTCTTTTCATTTTCACTAAGCTATCTGTTGTCTGGCAAATTTTAGCCAAGATCTCTTTGAGACATAGCTACCTTTCCTTCTATTTAATTATGGTCTTGAACCCACCATAAAAATGGACAAACTCAGTTAAAAACTACAGACTACTACAGCATACACCTCTGTTTTGCATTTTTGCAATAACTCCAGAGAACTTTTCTTTTGTGAAGTTCAGCTTTTAAGTGTGAAGTTTGGCAGTGCTGAACACAGCAAACAGCTGTCTCCAAAATTAATAGTAATAGGAACATAAAACTCCATCAACACTTCTGCTTCCTCTGAATATTTAATGCCTGCATTCTATTTTTTTAGGTTTCATGCAAGATTATGGCTCTTGATATCCGAAAGATTTTGTTTGTATTCTAAATCAGGATCTTTACTGACAACTTTTTCTACTGTCAGAAGGTTCATCATAAATGTCAAAATATATTTTATGCTTTAAAAAAACCTTTCTCGCTCTTGCAGTTGTTTATTAAATAAAAATACAGAACAACTACAACAACAAATTCTGTGTCTTGATGATAAGGTCAGAAATTATTGCTATCACACAAAAGAAAACCCTGAATACTGTTGAAGCTAAGCAGAAAAAGCATTTTTCATTGTGTAATGAAAGAACACATTAAGCCTTTAAAGGGGCAGTAAAGAAGACTTAGCAGGTGTTAAGTGTTTCAGGATTAAAGAAAAGCTTTTTTAAAGATTGCTGTTCTGGAAGAAGAGCCAGCCAGGTGAAGGGAAGCTGTAGAAACATTAAGGAATGTGGAGGAAATTCTGTGCTAAAGTTATGTATGGGAAGCAACAGAAGACATGCATTTGTTTTAGGAGATCAAGTAAAACAGAATGCATGGATGATGAAATGCTATATCTAATAAGCAGCTTTCACTTGCATCCATTATTAGATCTGTTATAATTGAATAAAAATGGAAACTTTCTTTAGGGGGAAGGTTCAGAAATAGTCTTTTCTATAGCATATCTGGTCAGTGTGCTGGCAAATGTATGCTGAGCTGAGTATTCCCACTGTGATTTCTTTTTCCATAAAGCTTTCATAAGAACTTTGTCATCTTTAAAAGCATGTATTGTTTTTCTCACTGAAAAACATGGCCTTTGGCATTCACAGCTTGTGCTTTTCATAAATGCAATTCTTGGGCAGAGTGTAATGTTCTGATGTTTGTGAGAAGTGTGACTGTATCAGGCATACTGGAAGGTTTACTTGACACAGGATAACATAGACTTGCTATAATGCAAATAAATCATTGAGTGTTTGAGAGAAAAACGTCAATGGATTTTTTTGACTTTTACTGAAAATGCTTCATTTTGATATCCTAGATTATGTTTGTGTGTTGTTTTGTGCTTTCTTCTGTATGAGCTTGCTGCATAAATGGTGATTAAAGACTTTAGTTCAAAGGTGCAGTTCATAATGAAGCCTCCTCAGTATAATAGATAGAAGGCTGAAATATGCAGCTCCTTGCTGCATGTTTGTATTCAGCAAAATAGAGTTGGCTTGTTTTTGGTTTTTTTTTTGAAGTAACTAATATTTTTGATGAATTACTACAGGGATGTAGGTACTTAGACTAGGTTGATTAATTATAAGTACATTATTACACCTACCTGAAAATTTGAATTGGTATGTTATATTCTCTAATTATCTATGAAAATATAAATATATGCTCTTGTTCTGCAATATCCAAGCAGTAGCAATTACTCTTTCATCTGTAGTTCACTGCTACCAGCAGGTTAAATTTTGGGTCTGTATGGCTGTATCTGTCATTTTTAAGAACTTGTGTTTTGGAGGTCTAGCAAGCAAGTTTTATCTTAAAGTGAGTGTGGGAGAAATAAGCTTTCCCATGAAATGTTAGTTATGTGTCATTGTAAACTTGAGATGTGGAAACTGAAACTAACTCTTGATGTCTTTGGACTAATGCTGAAAGGGCAGCGGACAATAGGATGTTCTTTTCTGTGTGTTGTATTTGTAGAGGGTTTTTTTTCTCTTCTGTGCAGGATAGCAGTTGAGGCAAGCTAAAGATATGAGGATATTTTAGAGTTCTTTTTTAATTAAAAATGAATGTGCTCCTTACTTGATTACTTTGAATCCTGTTAAGTACTCTACATGACATTACAAAAAATAGCTTGCAAATAATCATTTGATAATCTAGAGGGAGAATCTGTTCTTGAGGAGCTGGCTGCTTAAAATGTGTGTCTCTTAACTCTTTTTGGGTTGGAACTCTGTTTGGGCAGAGATTAATAGTATTAAAAAAAAAATTATCAAGTTGTATGCATGTGCTTTACCAGATGGGAAGAAAAAATACTTCATATGTTAACTGTGAACAGGAGTGGTGATGCTGAAGAGTTTGTATTTGAATGCCTGAGAAATCATGGAAGAGAAGGCACAGTCAGGTCTGTTCTATGGAAAACAATTACAAGACTATGTAAAAGCATGTGGGAGGCCAAAACCAGTTGGACACTAGAGGAGGCACATAGGATAGGGAAGAGGAAAGACGGGAGGAAATATGAAGAGTGTGGACAAGAGGAAATTAGAGATATGTATCACAGTATCACAGTAATGATAAGGTTGGAAAAGACCTTAAAGATCATCCAGTCCAACCTAAATCCAAATAAACCCAGTAATCCTAACATCTAACATCTAGATCATCTAGATCATGCCACTCAGTACCTCATCCAGCCTAACCCTGAACACTTCCAGGGACGGTGACTCAACCACCTCTGTGGGCAGCCCATTCCAAAACCAGATCACTCTTTCAGTGAAAAATTTTTTCCTAATGTCAAGTCTAAACTTCCCCTGATGGAGCTTAAGACTATGACCCCTTGTCTTGTCTCCAGTGGCCAGGGAGAAAAGACCAACCCCTGTCTGACTACAACCACCTTTCAGATTATAGACAGTGATAAGATCACCCCTGAGCCTCCACTTTTCCAGACTAAACAAACCCAGCTCCCTCAACCTCTCCTCATAGGTCTTATCTTCCAGCCCCTTAACCAATCGAGTTGCCCTTCTTTGGACTCGTTCCAGCACCTCGACATCTTTCTTAAACGGAGGGGCCCAGAACTGAACACAATACTCCAGGTGTGGTCTAACCAGTGCCGAATACAGGGGAAGGA
>VXBP01006374.1:220658-301971 GCA_013400115.1 Rhinopomastus cyanomelas | reverse complement strand
AGGTCCCTTCCAATCCCTGATGTTCTGTGACTGTGCTGAACATCCAACTGCAAAGAGCCAGTGCCTTGTTTCAGAGGCACCAAAAGTAGTGATTTCTTGTCATTTGGTGTAAAATCTCTGCTCTTCTGCCTGAAAGACTTCTGAAGCCTTTGCATCTGAGATAGCGAAGGCTGCTTAATGTGAGAACTCTGTTGAAGTAAGAAACTGGTGCTGATTAAAGGGCTGATTGATTTCAGCGTGTCCAATTTAAATTCAATTTAAATGCCATTTAAATGGCAGCTACTGTGTGCAACTGGGTGGATGTTTGTGAAATCATTGTCAAAGGGCTTTGACACATTTAACAAAATAATATCCCCTCGACTGAAGTCACTGAATCCTGATAAATGGCCGGGCTTTGGGTTTAGTGTGGTTTAACTTGGAGTCTGTAATTTAAAGACCGGGAAACACTTTTGTTTCCCCATTGCACGAGCAAGTCACAGATTTTACATCGAATCCGTTTGAAGGAAAAGCTCTTTGAGTTTAAAACACATTTGTTTGTATCATAGAATTCACAGGTATAAATGTTATTGGTTTATATTCATAGAATAATTAGCATTTCTTTTGTTAAAAGTTAAAACATAGCACAGCATGTCTGCAGTTGACAGAAACAGACCTGGGAGTCCTGGTGGCTAATGGGATGGCCAGAAGCCAGCAATGGGCCCTGGTGGCCAAGAAGGCCAGTGGCATTCTGGGGTAGATGAGAAGGGGGGTGGTTAGTAGATAGAGGGAGGTTGTTCTCCCCCTCTGCTCTACCCTGCTGAGACCACATCTGGAATCCAGTGTCTAGTTGTGGGCCCCTCAGTTCCAGAAGGACACAGAGCTGCTGGAGAGAGTCCAGCAGAGATGCTGAAGGGAGTGGAGCATCTCGCTGCTGAGGGAGCTGGGTCTCTTGAGCTGGGAAAGAGAAGAAGCCTGAGGGATGACCCCACGAATGTTGATAAATATGGAAAGGATGGAGCCAGGCTCTGCTCAGGGGCACTCAGTGATAGGACAAGGGGTAATGGGTGTGAGCTGGAACAGAGGAGGTTCCTCATCAATATGAGGAGAAACTTCTACCCAGTGAGAATGACAGAGCACTGGAACAGGCTGCCCAGGGGGGTTGTGGAGTCTCCTTCTCTGGAGACGTTTAAAACCTGCCTGGATATGTTCATGTGCAACTGGATCTAGGGGATCCTGCTGTGGCAGGGGGATTGGACTGGGTGATCTTTCAAGGTCCCTTCCAATCCCTAATGTTGTGTGATTCTGTGCTAATAAATCACCTTCAGTGTTTTCGAAGACAACCTCATGTGGTGCCATTATCTGAAGTACCGGTCATGCATCATTAGTCCCCATCCCTGGAGGGATTGACAAGAGATGTGATGCTAAAGGACGTGGCTTGGCCTTGGTGATTGTAAAGGTCTCTTGCAATCGAAATGGTCGTGTGATTTCTCAGTGAAGGATCCACAGCAGACAGAGCTGTAGAGCAATCTGCCCTGCTTTGGTTGCACAAAGTCCTCATTCACAGAACAGAGTATGTACAAGAAATGGTCTTTCCTCCAGGCCCCTAGAACACCCTCATTACTTACAGCCTGCACTAAACTGTCACACAAACGTGAAGATGCAGAGCTGCCGCTGGTGGACCATAGCTCTGCTGTAAACCCCCAGCATGATCTCTGTTTTAAACGAAACAGCAGCAGTAAAGAAATCAGCTCCACAAAATTAATGTTAAAGAAAAGGCTCTGTGCGAGGAAGTAGGTGGGGAAAAAGTTCTGTAAGGACATTGCTAGATGTTATGAAAGTGCATCAAGGTCACAGAACCACAGAATGTTAAGGATTGGAAGGGACCTTGAAAGATCAGCCAGTCCAATCCCCCTGTCACAGCAGGATCCTCTAGATCCAGTCACACAGGAACATGTCCAGGTGGGTTTTAAACGTCACCAGAGAAGGAAACTCCACAACAGCCCTGGGCAGCCCCTTCCAGGGCTCTGTCATCGTTACCAAGAAGTTCCTTCTCAAACTGATGAGGAACCTCCTCTGTTCCAGCTCACACCCACTGCCCCTTGTCCTATCATTAGATGACCGCAGTGCTCCAGCAGCACAGCAGTGACATCGCCTTGGTAAGGCAGCACCACGTGTATGAGGGGAACAGAACAAACCTTTTCTGCAGAGCTCCTCTGATTTTAGAACCAAATATGTCCCTCCAAACACCAGGGACACCTGTTGGTGTTTGGAGAAGCTAAATATCTTGTTTCTTGTTTTCTCTTGCCTTTTTGAAGACAAATCCAGCAGTAACAACACCAACAAGCGGCAGAAGCTTGCTCAAGACTTTCTCAACTCCATTGACCAGACGGGAGAGCTCCTGGCCATGTTTGAAGATGATGAGATTGATGATGTGAAGCAGGAGCGCATGGAGGTAATCCTTTTCTTTTACTGATACCCAGCTCCAGCAGGGACAACTGTGGAATGTTTCCTATGTCATGCTTGTCTGGTGCCTTTTTCATGCTGCCTTTCACAGCGTCGATGGTTGGGGTTTGTTGCTTTTGCCCAGATGGTCTGAAGGAAGCCCGTGTGCATATTTTTCCTCTTCCCTCCAATGTTTCCTGGTATCTGAGTGCTCCTGCTGAGAAGGAAGATTCCCAAAGGCTGGTTATGGATCTTTCTGTCTGCCATCCGTTTGTACTTCTTTCCCGTAGACAGCAGACGCCGGGTATTAACATTTCACAGGCATTTTTCACAATTGTTTTTTCCCCTTCTCATTATTCATCTCGTTAGAAAGAAGTTTCAGTAGCAACTGAGGACTCTTTTCATACCACACAGATTAGATTAAGATCTTGTTTTGGATCAGCAGGGCTAAGGATGTCATTTTCCCCATGTACTGGGCTCTGGGGAGACGTCCCCTCGAGTACTGGGGGCAGTGCTGGGCGCCTCACTTCAAGAAAGAGATTGAGGGGCTGGAGAGGGTCCAGAGGAGCAATGATGCTGGGGAAGGGACTGGAGGGAAAGTCTATTTAGGAGAGGCTGAGGGAGCTGGGGGTGTTTAGCCTGGAGAGAAGACAAGACTCAAGGGAGGACCTTCTCCCTCTCTCCCACTACCTGAAGGGAGGTTGTAGTTGGATGGGGGTCACACTCCTCTCCCAGACAACCAGCACCAGAACGAAAGGGCAGAACTTGAAGCTCTAGGGTAGGGTTGGGTGTTAGGAAGCCCTTCCTGAGGGTGATCAGAGCCTCAACTGGACTGCCCAGGGCAGTGGTGGTGTCCCCATCCCTGGAGGTGTTGAAGGGCAGCCTGGCTGTGGCCCTTAGTGCCCTGGTGTGGCTGATGTGGTGATGTTAGGTCCTGGGCTGGGCTGGCTGAGCTCAGAGGGCTTCTCCAGCCTCAGTCATTCTGTGATTCTGTGAAAACACAGATAAAACTCAAACATTACACGCTGACATGCTCCAGGATCTGCTCTTCTCCCATCCTTCTTTAAAGTCTTATTGTCTTGTCTATACACTTAGGAAAAACTGTGTCTGTGTTGTGAAAGGCAGCCCGAGATCACTCTCAAAAAGGGAGTCTAGAGCGTCTTCCCGGTGAAGGTGACAGAGCACTGGAAGGGGCTGCCCATGCGGATTGTGGAGCCTCATCTGGAGACATTTAAAACCCACCCGGCCATGTTCCTGCACAACTGGATCTAGGAGATCCTGCTGTGGCAGGGGGATTGGATCCTTCGAGGTCCCTTCCAATCCCTACTGTTCCATGATCCTGCAATCCATGGATGTTATTCAGGTGTGAAGTCAACACTTCATTTGCAAACAACACAATTTTTCAACTTGTCATAATGGGGAAGATCTCTTGACACCTGGTGCTCAAAATCTTTTGAGACATCCAGGGCTTTATTTCACTTGGGATTTTGTTGTCGCTTTGAGGCAGGTGGGAACAAATCGAAGCCGGCAGGAACTGTGATCCATTCCTATAGGAAGAGTTTTTCATGGGTGGGCTAATCTCATCAATCAGGTTTTCTTTGAGCGGCAGTAGATGGTTTGATCCAGACTAAGGTTTTGGAGGACATCCAGTCGACACTTCATGAATTCAGAGTTCTCTAAGGAACTGGTGTGCTTAAATCACAGCCTGGGATCTGAAGGCGGCGTTCCTTTCCAGGATCCATTTCCCCAGCAGCGTGTGGTTGTCTTCGTTCGGACAACCGTAAATGGTTTCAGTTCCACGTTGCCTTGGGCTACAATCCCGAGTTGTGCTGTGAGCAGATGATAAACATGATTTCTGATGTAATTATGGGCTAAACAGGATGTGATTGTTGAGCAGTGTGGTTCCAGTTACGATACAAAGAGCCAATATTGTTTATAGTCGTTCCTTTTAAAATGTTTTATTAATTCAAAGCTTCATGGGATCGCTCGTGGTTCTGCGAGATCTAGCCTCTGTCAGTGCCATGTGGAGCTAAACAAAGCTCCAAGCCACTGGCAGACATCACTGAGGGAGAATAATCAATGGAAATCTGAAAAGCACTGGGTCTCTTGAGCTTGGAGGAGACTGATGAGTGACCTCATGAATGTCTGTAACTATGTGAAGGGTGGGTGTCAGGAAGATGGAGCCAGGCTCTTCTCAATGTCATCCAGTGATAGGACGAGGGGCAGTGGCTGTGAGCTGGAACATATAAATATCAGAAGGAACTTCTTCCCAGTGAGGGTGACAGAGCCCTGGAACAGGCCGCCCAGGGAGGTTGTGGAGTCTCCTTCACTGGAGACGTTTAAAACCAGCCTGGATGTGTTCCTGTGACTTGGTCTAGGTGATCCTGCTGTGGCAGGGGGATTGGACTAGGTGATCTTTCCAGGTCCCTTCCAATCCATAATGATTCTATGACTCTGTAGATTAGGACAAGAGGAAATGGCCTCAAGGTGCACCAGGGGAAGGTTACGTTGGACCTGAGGAGAAACTTCTGCCTGGAAGGGGTTCTCAGGCCTTGGCAGAGGCTGCCTAGGGAGCTGGTTGAATGGCCATCCCTGGCCATGCTTCCCAGTTGGGGAGATCTGGAGCTCAGGGACAGGGTTTTGCAGTGGCCTTGGGACAGCTGGGTTCATAGCTGGAGTCAGTGAAGGGCTTTTCCAGTGCTCCCTGTGGTTTGAGTCTGAACTGAATGCACTGTTGCTCTAGGGATAGGCTGAGAGAACTGGGCTTGTTCAGCCTAGGGAAGAAGATTCTGATGGGACCTTCTAGCTGCCTCCCAGTACCTGAAGGGATCCTTCAGAAGGCTACAGAGGAAATTTTCCCAGGGAGATCCGGTGACAGGACAAGGGGAAATGGTTTGAAGCTGAAGGAGAGGAGGTTCAGACTAGATCTTGGGAATAAGTTCTTCAGTGCCAGGGTGGAGAGACACTGGAATTTATTGCCCAGAGGGGCTGTGGCTGCCCACTCCCTGGAGGTGTTCAAGGCCAGGTTGGATGAAGTCTGGAGCAACCAAGCCTGGCTGAGACGTGTTACTGCCCATGGCCAGTAAAGCTAGCCACAGGTTTGGCTGTGATTTTCTGAAGGCTTATGGCAGTTCTGCTAATTCCTGAAGATCTGCTGAATTTTCATACCTGAATCACAGACTGGTTTAGGTTGGAAGGAATCTCAGCGATCATCTAGTTCCAACCTCCACTGTGGACAGGGATGTCTCTCACCAGACCAGCTGCTGTTTTACCATTAAAAAATCAAGTTTCCTTGTCATAACACTTCAGTCAACCTCACTGCAGTGCTACCTTCTGCCCTGTTCCGTGCCCTTGAGTTTACTACCATGTGCTTCATAGTTCCACCTCCTCCAACAGAAAACACTCTTCCCATCAGAAGTCCAGTCTGACACACAAGGGAACGCAGACAGCATCATGCTGTGAGTGCTCTGCTTCACTCGTGTTCCCCTGGGATGTGGAGAAGCACCATCCATCCATCCATCACTCTGACTGCAGGTTGAGGGGTGTATTTGCAGCCCTGTTTGATGGCAGCAGTAACTCCATCCAGTAGGTGCCCCCATCCTTTCAGAGCGCATTGTAAGTTGGAATAAACAGTGGGGGGAAATAACTTCCCTGGATTAAACTGCCTGGAAAACAGGCTGGAGGCCAGCAAAGCTTTAAAATAAAGTTAAATCCCTACAGAAAGGGATTGACAGAAGCTGGTGGCTCTTTAAGGTGTTTTGTCCTGTGGATTGTGTTGGGTGTTTGAAAATTACGGGTACATGCGGTTGTTCTGGGAATTTCCCCGTGGATGTGGTATTTGCTGCTAGATGAAGGGCTATGTGAGGTTAAATTACTCCCATTTCATTTTGCCTCTGTTGAGCTACAGTTATGTTGTGTCCTTGGAACCCTGGGACTCAAAGAATCACGTTCACACAACCAGAGACTGACTGGTTTGGACTTCAAGCTGAAAGAAGGGAGACTGAGATGAGATCTGAGGTAGAAGTCCCTCCCTGTGAGGGTACTGAGGCCCTGGAACAGGTTGCCCAGACAGGTTGTTGCTGCTCCATCCCTGGAAGTGTCCAAGACCCAGTTGGATGGGGCTGTGCGCAAGCTGGTCTGGTGAGAGGCGTCACTGCCCCTGACGGGGTTGGCACTGGGTGAGCTCTGAGCTTCCTTCCCACCCAAACCAGTCTGGGATTGTGTGGTTCTGTGAACGTGCAGTTAAAGCTCATCTGCTTCATCTTCCCCTGCTGTGAGCAGGGAGGGACATCCCCAAGCAGAGCAGGCTGCTCAGAGCTCCAAGGTCCACACCAACCTGGGATAGTTTCTGAGACTGGGCTTCTCCCACCAATCTGGGCAACCCCAGAGCTGGACCCAGCACTGCCAGTGGGATTTCACCACTGATTGAGTGTTTCAGTCGTAGAAATACGACAGATCTGTCATACTGAGCTTGGTAGATATCCCAAGGGATATCTGCTGTGAGCAGCAAGATTCCCTCCAACTTGAGTATCATCATCAGCTTGTGAGCAGTTGTGCTGTGACCTGAGCCAGGTAGTACTGTCCTGGACAAATTCTGGGCACAGTCTGGATTCTGCCAGGGCCAGGAGCTCTCCTCAGGGCATGGTGTGGCCTTCTAGCACCTTTCTAATCTCTGAAGTTTGGGCTACAAGAAAACAGGGGGAGGGCTTTTCACACACGTGGTAGTGAGAAGACAAATGAAAAGGGCTCCAGACTTGAAGAGGGGAGATTGAGGTTGGACATGAGGAACCAATTCTTTGCTGTGAGGGTGCTGAGATGCTGGAACAGGTTGCCCAAGGCAGCTGGGGCTGCTCCATCGCTGGCAGTGTTGAAGGCCAGGTTGTCTGGGGCCCTGAGTAAAATGCTCTAGTGAAGGTGTCCCTGTGCAGGGGGGTTCTAACTGGATGATCTTCAAGGTCCCATCCAACCCCACCCATTCTGTGATTCTGGTTATTCTTCACACCCAGCTTGAGAAGCAGCCCAACCCTGGCCATTCTGTGATTCAGTGAGCAGCTCATAGAGCAGGAAGGCCACAAGTTGCCCCGTGCTGACTGCCCTTGCTTCTTGGGCACGGACATCATTCAATTGAGACAGCTAAGGTTTGGTGAAATCAGAAAAACCCTATAATCTCGTTCATGAAGGGAGACTCCCAACGGCAGTGCTGAAGAGCTCAAATCCATGGCATTAATTAGTGAATACATCCAAAGAAAAGAAGCAGGAAATCCTGCAGCCAGAGCTCCGCAGGCTTTTTGCACTCCTGGGCTCATCTCCCTGGTGAAAACGATGCTGTGTGGGGTCATTACTCTTCAGGGAGGATCTGTTCATGCAGGGAGTATCAATAACAAACGGGATTTTGATTTAAAGCCCATATGGGAACCCCAGTGCTGCACTGCAGACAACACAAACTTAATGGGAACTGCATGCCAGAAGACAAACGAAGACGTTTCTCATTATTAAACATCAGGGCACTGGTTTAGGTTTTTTAATAGCAGCTTTAGGTTTTTTGACTTCAGAAAGCATTTGACAAGGTCTCCCACAGCATCCTCACAGCTAAGCTGAGGCAGTGTGGTCTGGATGATCAGGTAGTGAGGTGGATCGTGAACTGGCTGCAGGAGAGAAGCCAGAGACTAGTGGTCAATGGGACAGAGTCTGGCTGGAGGCCTGGATCTACTGGAGTGCCCCAGGGGTCGGTGCTGGGACCAGTCCTGGTCAATCTATTCATTTATGACTTGGATGAAAGAACAGAGAGCACTGTCAGCAAGTTTGCTGATGACACCAAGCGGAGAGGAGTGGCTAACACCCCAGCAGGCTGTGCTGCCATTCAGTGGGACCTGGACAGGCTGGAGAGTTGAGCAGGGAAACGTTGAATGAACTATAACAAGAGGAGTGTAGAGTCTGGCATCTGGGCAAGAACAATCTTAGGGACTAGTATAGAGTGGGGACTGAGCTGTTGGAGAGCAGTGTAGGAGAAAGTGACCTGGAGAACCTGGTGGCCAGCAAGATGACCATTAGCCAGCAATGGGCCCTTGAGACCAAGAAGGCAAATGGCATCCTGGGGTGGATCAAAATGGGGTGGTTAGTAGGTGGTTAGAGGTTCTCCTCCCCTTCTGCTCTGCCCTGGTGAGACCATATCTGAAATCTTGTGTCTAGTTCTGGGTCCCTCAGTTTCAGAAGGACACAGAACTGCTGGAGAGAGTCCAGTGCAAGACACAGAGATGATGGAGGGAGTGGAGCATCTCTCCAGTGAGGAAAGGCTGAGGGAGCTGGGTCTCTTGAGCTTGGAAAAAAGGAGACTGAGGGGTGGCCCCATGAATGTTGACCAATATGGAAAGGGTGGGTGTCAGGAGGATGAAGCCAGGCTCTGCTCAGTGTCATCTAATGATAGGGCAAGGGGCAGTGAGTGTGAGCTGGAACAGAGGAGGTTCCACATCAGTGTGAGAAGGAACTTCTTCCCAGTGAGGGTGCCAGAGCCCTGGAAGGGGCTGCCCAGGGAGGTTGTGGAGTCTCCTTCTCTGGAGACATTTAAAACTCGCCTGGCCGTGTTCCTGTGCAACTGGATGTAGGGGATCCTGCTGTGTTGGGGGGATTGGACTGGCTGATCTTTCCAGGTGCCTTCTAATCCATAAAGTTCTGTGACTCTGTGATTTCAGTGCTTCATTGCAGGGCTTCCAGCTGACTGCCAAGATAGCAGAGCTAGTAGTAGCCCAGCTGTCCAGGAACTGTCTGGGCATCACAGTGTTTGGAACAATTATTCAGTATAAAAATAAACCTGCTGGTGTTGATGGCTTTCTCTGCTTAAATGTTGCTTGGGAATGTCTGGGGTCCTGGGAAAACACTGATTTCTTTTGGGCAATGGTCGAGCAGTGTAGAAGCAAACAGCAAATCACTCACACGGGGCCTTTGCCATCATGTGTCTGTCCACAGTGTGTGATTTGCCACGGAGTAGGGGAACAGGCCATCCAAGATTTCTTGGTAGAGCCAGTGACATCAAGAGACCACCTCCACTGTCAGCAAATCAAGGATTCTTAGGGTTTTCTAACGTTTGGGTTGATGGCTGGGGTGACATCAAGTTGTTTGGGTCCTGCTAAAATATTGTTGGGTTGAGAGCGTTGTTCATGCAGCAAATGTAGGTGGTTGGGCAAGGATGAGGTGTTGCTTGCTCTTCTGTCTTCTAGTTCTTTGAGGTGTTTTTATTGCCACTGTTGACTCTCTCTGCAGAAGATTCCAGACTCTTGTTTTTTGTAGTTTTGACACCCAAGTGACTGTGTTTTAACTTCACTTCTGGATGGAAGCTTTGTCTCTCTCTCTATTTCTATCTCTAATTACGTGGAGACACACATATGTGCTACCAGGATCTCCACAGAGCATTTGACTAGGAGCCAAATGTGAGACTAAAGAAACATTGTCCTCCCCAGGGTGTTTTTGCACCGTGTTTATTTGTCATCCTGTGTTTAATGGGTCTGTGGCTCAGGTAGACTGGTCTGCACATACTGGTGCTCGCAGCACAGCTACTGCTTGGGTAACCTTTGCAGAACTGGGTGTGAGGAGGGATGCTGAGTCTGACGGAGGTCCTGTGGGAAGCAGGTTGTTAGAGGTGCTATCAGAACTGAAAGTAATTAAACAAATTTAGTTTGCTTAATTAATGATTTGTGTTTCTGTGGTTGTGTGGAGATGTGATCATCATGGAATCACAGAATTGTTCAGGTTGGAAAAGAACTTCAAGATCATCCATTCCAACCGTGAAAACAGCTGTCCCAAGGCCACCCCTAAACCTTGTCCATGAGCTCCAGGTCCCCATGACTGTGAAACATGGCCAAGGATGTCAGTTCAGCTCCCTCCCTAGCCAGGTTCTGCTCAATGTCATCTAATGATAGGACTGGAACAGTGTCAGCTGGAACAGAAGAGGTTCCACATCAATGTGAGAAGGAACTTCTTACCAGTGAGGGTGACAGAGCCCTGGAAGAGGCTGCCCAAGGTGGTTGTGGAGTCTCTTTCTCTGGAGATGTTTAAAACCCACCTATAGTTCCTGTGTGACTGGATCTAGGGGATCGTGCTGGGACGGGGAGATTGGACTAGATGATCTTTTGAGGTCTTTTCCAACCCCTAACGTTGTGTGATTCTGTGAATTGAAGTGACCTCAGGACATCTCTTGACTGGGGTAGCTGACTCCCTTTGTGCTGGATTTTCTTCTTTCTCTTTCTCTATGTTGAATCCTATAAACTCAAAAGCAGTGGTTCGTAGCATGGGAAACAAATACTGAGTCATGATGCCAGAGCAGTCAAATCACTGGACTGACTGGAGAAAAGGGCTAGTGGGAACCTCATGGAGTTCAACAAAAGCAAATGTGGGATGGAGTAACCCCATGCAACAGCACAGCTTCTGGGGCAACCACATAGAATCATTAGGGATTGGAAGGGACCTCGAAAGATCATCTAGTCCAATCCCCCGACACAGTGAGTGATAGGACGAGGGGCAGTGGGTGTGAGCTGGAACACAGAAGGTTCCACATCAATCTGAGAAGGAACTTCTTCACAGTGAGGGTGACAGAGCACTGGAACAGGCTGCCCAGGGTGGTTGTGGAGTCTCCTTCACTGGAGACATTTAAGACCTGTCTGGATGTGTTCCTGGGTGACTTGGTCTAGGTGATCCTGCTCATACTGAGCTGTGATAGCAAGAGGTTAGCCAGCAGGTCAAGGGAAATAGTCTGTCCCTGATCTTTGGCCCTTGGGAGACTGTCTCTGGAATCTCTGTCATTTCGTGCTCCCAAACAAGAAGGACTGACCTACTGAAGCGGATCTGGTAGAAGGTCACTGAGGGTTCTGGAGTACCTAGCACATGACAGAAGGCTGGAGAAGGGGAGCTTGTTCAGTCTGAAAAGAAGAGGCCGACGGGAAATGTTACTGCTCCCTTCATCTGCCTTAAGGAAGGAAACAGGTGACAGCACCAGATCTTGCTTGAATGTCACAGAATCACAGTGTCTTGGGTTGGAAGAGACCTTTAACTTCATCAGTCCAGCCTTTAACCCCAGTGCATGGTGGAACAAGTCACCACTTGTTCTGAATCACCGTGTGCACGGTGAAGGACAGAATTTGGACTGGTATGTGATAGAAACAAATACCTGATCAAAGCTTGAAACTGGTTTCAGTCCCCTTCTACTCTGCACTGGTGAGACCCCACCTGCAGTCCTGGGTCCAATTCTGGAGGCCCCAACATCAGAAGGTCACAGAGTTCCTGGAGGGTGTCTGGAGAAGAGGAACTTCAATGATCAGAGGGCTGGAGCACCTCCCCTATGAGGACAGTCTGAGCCAGTTGGAGGAGTTGGAGAAGAGGAGGCTCCCAGATGACCTAGCAACTTCCCAATCTGAAGCTGGCTACAAGAAAGCTGGGGGAGGGCTTTTGACAGGGGTGGTAGTGAAAGGACAAGGGGAAAAGTTTCCAGACTTGAAGAGGGGAGATTGATGTTGGACATGAGGAACAAATTCTTTGCTGTGAGAGTGCTGAGATGCTGGAACCGAAGGACGTTGTGGCTGCCCCATCCCTGGCAGTGTTGAAGTCCATGTTGTCTGGGGCCCTGAGTAACCTGCTCTAGTGAAGGTGTCCCTGCCTGTGCAGGGGGGTTGGAACTGGGTGATCTTTAAGGTCCCTTCCAACCCTGGCTTTTCTGTGATTCACCGATTTCCAAACCTTAGACCAAGGTCCTAAGTGCCTTGGTCTAACTGGACCTCTTGAGCAGACAGTAGAAGCAGAGATCTCTGGAACAGCGCCAGACTTGTTCTGGTGTAAATTATTCCACCATTCTGTGACTCTCTACTGAAGGTTCCCATTTCAGATATTAAAAAGGCAGATGGGGTAGACATAGAAGAGCTTTTATGAAGCACACAGATGATAAACCGTCTCAAGTTTCTGAAAGCTGTTTAAAAATCTAGGTAGCGAATAATTGGACTTTCCAGCTTCTGCACTTTGTGTAATCTGTAGCTGCTGGTATTTCCTGGAGTGGACGTTTTTATGTACACAAGGCACAGGGGTTTCTGTCTTTCATTTTGTCTCGGTCGT
Source organism: Rhinopomastus cyanomelas (assembly GCA_013400115.1). Taxonomy (NCBI): domain Eukaryota; kingdom Metazoa; phylum Chordata; class Aves; order Bucerotiformes; family Rhinopomastidae; genus Rhinopomastus; species Rhinopomastus cyanomelas. The sequence continues at coordinate 289,458 of VXBP01006374.1, read as the reverse complement.
TGTGGTTTATTTTATCTGCAGCGGTGCTTGCTGTACTCTTCCGTAAGAAAACGATCCGGCCGCTGTGCAGAATTGCGCTCGGCGATCGTTTCACACATGGGCTGCAGCTATGGCGTCGGGAGCGGTCAGACTTTAGCGTCTTAGATGTCTGTTGAGATGGTAGAGTAATGCAGTTAAGCTCTACACGCTGCATCCTTTCCCAGGCCACTAGAAGACAGACCCTCCCGGTACCTCACGGAGCAGCGCGGGGTAACACGCTGCCACAGCTGGGTAACGTGACACGAGGCGGTATAGAATCCCCGAGTGGGGTGGGTTGGCAGGGAGCTCAGAGCTCACCCAGTGTCAACCCCCTGCCATGGGCAATGACACTTCTCATCAGACCAAGGTGCCCACAGCCTCGTCCAACCTGGCCTCGGACACTGCCAGGGATGGAGCAGCCACACCTCCCTGGGCAACCTGTTCCAGCACCCTCCCAGAGAGGGATTTCTGCCTCAGATCTCTCCTCAGTCTCCCCTCTTTTAGCTTGAACCCATCTCCATGTCCTATCAAGATTGTCTCCATTTATATGTGTTGGCTCTCAAACTGTAAATTGTGTCCCCTTCCCCTCCTCTTCCCTTCCCCTCGTCTTCTCTTCCCCCTCCCCTTCCCCCTCCTCTTCCCTTCCCCTCGTCTTCTCTTCCCCCTCCCCTTCCCCCTCCCCTTCCCTTTCCCCTTCCCCTTCCCCTCCCTCTTTNTCCCTCTTTCCCTCCTCTTCACTTCCCCTTCCCTTTCCCCTTCCCCTTCCCTTCCTCTCCCCTTCCTCTTCCCTGGGTGCCCAGGGTGTTGGTTGATTTATTTTAAACACATCCCCATCCCTGGTTGCTTAGATGTTGTGTTGGAGTATCCAGCTTAGGGGTGACCTTGTAGAGTAGGGTTGATGGTTGGAGTCGATGATCCCAGGGGTCTTTTCCAACCTGAATGATTNGATACTGTGATACTGTGATACTATCCCCAGAGAAAAAAACCCTGTGACTTTGCATAGATAATATTAGACATTTAATTATGTGCATTTGGGAAGATCTTCATCAAGTGAAGGGCTACAGGCTTGTTTCTGATAAGAGAAATAAGATCTTTCCAGTTGGATGCGTGGATTTCTGGAATAAGATGCAGTCTGTTCACTGTTGTGTGCAGGTAGTAGCAGGATTTTAGAATTTCTGTGGTTCTTAGGGGTGACCTCATTAATGTTGATAAACATGTGAAAGGTGGGTGTCAGGAGGATGGAGCCAGGCTCTGCTCACTGTCATATAATGACAGGACAAGCGGCCATGTGTGTGAGCTAGAACAGAGGAGGTTCCTCATCAATGTGAGAAGGAATTTTGTCCCAGTGAGGGTGACAGAGCACTGGAAGGGGCTGCCCAGGGGGGTTGTGGAGTCTCCCTCTCTGGAGATGTTTAAAACCCACCTGGATGTGTTCCTGTCTGACTGGGTCTAGGGGATCCTGCTGTGGCAGGGGGATTGGAGTGGATGATCTTTTGAGGTTCCTTCCAATCCCTGATGTTCTGTGATTGTGTGATCTCCCCAATACTTTTGCACTTCTGCAAGGGATTTCTTTAAACCCAGTGGCAACGAAGCAGTGTAGGGTCTTTTCCAACCGGAATAAAAACGCTAGTGCATATATTGAATTCTGAAATAAATCTTAAAACAGATCTTTCCAGGCTCTTCTCTCAAGTGGCACATGTGAGGGGCAAAGACATGGACTCCTCAGTAGCAGCATTAAGTGCTGTTTTAACTCTGCCTCTGGAACTTCCGAAGCAATCATGAAATTAGATTTTCCATTTGATCAAACGAAGGAAGGATGGTTCATCTCTGTCAGAGGGCTGGATTTTATTTCCCAAGGCTAACAGCCATTTCCAGGACTGTGTCAGCCCTACCAAGAATGGGGGTGTCTGCCATTGTCAGATGGTTGTGTTTAAAACCGGTTCATCCACTTGTGTGGGATTCGTATCCTATATCATACAGCGACTCCGACAAGAAGATGCTTTTACTAGGGGTGTTATTCAAAGCACTGTTGATTTTCTCAGGCTGCAGACATCTGCAGAAAAACCTTGTAGAACATCCCGCATCTGGTATCGAGTCCCAGCTCCTTACACAAACCATATCAAACAGCTTAGGAACGGAACACGTAGTCTACATCCGCTTGGAAATAGGGGTGGGGGGGTTATGTTTATTGTAGATGTATTAGCTGTCAGCTCATATCATCAGCTAATTATTTTATAGCTGAAAATTGTAATAGCATCCTCAGATCTACTAAACCCAGGCAGATTTCCAGCTACTAATCGCGCCCTTCTCCAAATAGGAGTTAACTCTTGGTGTAAAAGCTGAGCAGGATCTGTCAGTCTGATTCGAGCGGTTTCGGCAGTTTGGGTTTAAAAAGTGGCTGTGCCGGCCCTCCCCGCTTCTTCTCTGCCCTCAACAACTTCTGTGACCAGACTCCATCTGCCTGTGTCTGTGCCTCGTGTGGGGTTGGTTTCTTCTGATCTGAGGTGGGGGAAGTGAACTGAGCCAGTAGGGTGCCCAGGTGGCCAAGAAGGCCAGTGGCATCCTGGCCTGCATTAGAAACTGCAAAATATTCCCCCCCAGAAAGGTTTCTTCTGCTGGGTTGTTTCAACTCCTGCATTACTTAAGCAAATATTTAAATCTCACATTAGCTTTTCTGCATGCTTGACGTGACTATAGTTCTGCCCTCCTGCCAAGTCTGTAAAAGACCTAAATTCCCTCGCATTTGCCAGGGTAAATGTTGATTTTGTTTTCCCACATAATGTGCTCTTTAAAGTGTCACCGGGATACCCAGTCCGATGGCTTTTTAATAGACACATGGTGGGGTTGAGTTCTTTTTTTGCTTTTGTTAGGAAACAGGATAAACTATCAGTGCAGCTCATGGTGATGAATCCATCCACAGTAGATGCTCTTTGCTCTCCTTCGCCACATCTCAGGATTGTGGAAAAAAAACAAACAAACCATCAAATTCACATCAGAACTGTTGTAATCACAGAACAGTAGGGATGGGAAGAGACCTTGAAAGATCATCCAGTCCCCCTGCCAGAGCAGGATCCCCTAGATCCAGTCACACAGGAACATGTCCAGGTGGGTTTTACACATCTCCAGACAAGGAGACTCCACAACCTCCCTGGGCAGCCTGTTCTAGTGCTCTCTCACCCTCACTGGGAAGAAGTTCCTTCTCAGACTGATGTGCAACCTCATGTTCCTTTCTCCTTTGCTGCTCCTCAACAGGTCAGTCCCCACCCTATACTGGGCCCTGGGCTTGTTCTTGCCCAGATGCAAGACTCCTCACTGCCCTTGTTATAGTTCTTTCAGTGTCTCCCTTCCTGGCTGTCCAGCCTGTCTGGGTCCCAGTGACGGGCAGCACAGCCTGCTGAGGTGTTGTCCACTCCTCCCAGCTTGGTGTCGTCCACAGACTTGCTGACAGTGCTCTCTAATCCCTCATCCAAGTCATTAATGAGTAGATTGAATAGGACTGAAAGTTTGGAATTTTTCCCCAGCCCTCTGACGGGCCCTTGCAGGGCTCTTACAGGCCACCACCCTGGTGGTCTAGTGGTTAGGATTTGGCGCTCTCACTACTGCAGACTGGGTTTGTAGGAACTCTATGTTACATTGCCAAGGGCAGTCAAATCCCCCCAGACCCATAAAGAACGTTGTGGCAGATGAAGAAGCTCTTTTGGGGGCACCCCATGTCCTTCCAGTCCCCGTGGGCAGAGAGCACACAATCTCAGACTGGGTTGAGTTGGGAGCTCCAAGCTCACTCATCCAAACCCCTCTGCTGTAGGCAGCAACACTTCTCATCAGACCAGGTTGCTCAGAGCCCCATCCAGCCTGGCCTTGGACAGTTCCAGGGGCGATGGAGCAGCCACAGCCTCCCTGGGCAGCCTGTTCCTGGGATCCTCCACGCTCAGATTCAAGAACTTTTTCCTCCTGTCCAGCCTCAATCTGCCCTTTTCCACCTCCAATCCATCACCCCTCATCCTGTCATTTGCTGCCATTTGGAATTTTTCCCCAGCCCTCTGACAGGCCCTTGCAGGGCTCTTACAGGCCACCACCCTGGTGGTCTAGTGGTTAGGATTTGGCGCTCTCACTGCCCAGACCAGGTTTGATTCCCGGTCAGGGATTTATTTATTTATTTATTTATTGAGAACAACAGGCAGGAGACTCTGAGGATCATGGAGAACGGTGACCTGGGCGCAGCCAATCTGTTGAAAAAATCTCCTCTTCCGAGTCTTCATAACTGTTAGGAAGCCTGGCTAGGAGTCTATCAGTGGATTCTGCAAGCACTTTTTTATATGTTGAGTGGGACCTGAGGAGAGCAAGAGAAAGGCCCTGGGGCCCTGGGCTGCAGCTGGCACAGAGGGCCTGTCCCCTGCAGCCCAGCCCACAGCTCCCAGCTCAGCATCAGCCACTCTTGTCCAAGCAGAGGCAAAAAACACTCCCTGGCTACCAGCAGCCATTGCAAGAAGTCGAGGGGAGAAAAGACAAGCACTCACCGTTCCCTCTTCCTGCAGCCGAGGATGAGGAACAAGGACAAGCCTCCAAGCAGGAGCAGGAAAAACAGGAGAAGTATTATACGAATTGTGAGCTTCCTGAGATTTCTGGTCATGCTGGGGCTCTTTGTGGGGTGAGGGCTGCCAGGCAGTGCCTTCCTCTGCAGATCCTCAGCATTGGTGAAGGTCTCCACTTCTTTGTTTCTGTCAGCAACCACATCTGGAGGAGCAATCAGAACGTTAGTCCATCCTGGGAACCTCCAGCCTGGGGCTTGCAGCATGTAACCAGCAAGTTCTGATCTCCCAAGGGCTGTTGTCTGGAACACTCTCCCACCCTTGGGGACAGCCTGTCCCACCCAACACAGATCCCTAGGTGCGAGGAGAGAGCAAGGGCAGCACATCTCCTTGACCAGGGGCTCCACTGAGAGATGTGGACAGAGCCCTTGGCTGCTGCAGCCAGGCTGGGCCTCCTCAAGCATCCCTCTTGCCACCGCCTCGGGCCAGCTCCCACACCTTGAGGGGACACACCAGGCCCCTCTCGGGGAGGCCCTTGAGCCTTGCTCTCCCCTTCTGCCTTTCCTCCAGCACAGGCAGCGCTCCCAGCCACCCCCTGCTTTAGGGTCTTGTCTCCCACTTAGAGACCCCAGCAAGACAACCCAGCAAGATGGCTTCAGTACCTGAGTCCTGTTGGACCGATCCCTGGCCCTGGTGCTCTTCCATGAGCTTGGACAGTGCTGCCAAGAAGCAGAGAGAGCAGGTCAGCGCCCAGCATGGCAGCAGAGGCTCTGCCCCATCGCTGAGGCTGCTGCTGCCTGTGATGTGTGGAAGCAGCATTGCAGCTGCCAGGCTCTGAGCCAGCCCTTGGCCCTGGGCAGGCTACAGCGAGTCCACACGTGGCTCTGCAGCCCCCCTTACTGAGCGCGAGGCCTCAGGCAGACTCAAATATACCCACCGTTCCCAACTTGCAGAGGAACTGGCCCTGGGGCCTGGCCCTGAGCTCTCCCCGCTCTGCTCTTCTCCATCTCTGCCCCATTGGCCACTGAAGGGGCCACCTGCATTTCACACAGAGCCCAGGTGAGCGGGGAAATGCTCCTGCTGACTGACCTGTGGGACCTTCCACTGGCTCCAGATCCGCAGTGGTAGGAGGATTCTTGGACTTTTTCACCACAGCAGGATCTGCAGGGAAATTGCAGAGGACTGAGCTCTTGCCCCATGGTCAGGGTTTGTCCCTTCAAGGGAAGGGCTGCTGAGAACTTACGTCCAGTTTTCTTCAACAGGGACCGAAGGTCCATCCCAGCTGCCGGGTGACCGCTGCCTGCAGCCTGGCCTAGAAACAAGCACAGATGAGAGGTTTCTTGGCTGCCTGCACCCACTTGTACCTTTGTGAACCACGGGCAGAGGCTCAGCCGACCACATGGGAGCCAGGGACAGGTGGGTCCTGGGGACCTCTTGGCTGGCCCCTGGCGATGCAACCTGCTGGCCATGGAAGGCTGCGCCAGCACCACCCTCTTACCTGCTGCCTGCAGTTGGCAAGGGTCTGCCTCCACTGGTGTGGCCCCCAGGGCCACGAGGAGGAGAACAACAAACATGCTTCTGAAAAGGACCATTGTGTGTGATCCCTAAAACAGCACCAAGTTGCTGCTGCTGCTGCTGCTAGTACTGGTGCTGAACTGGTTGTCAGGGGCACTGTGGAGATGTGTGATGTCACCTGATGTCACAACCCAGCGAAGGCTGCGNGCCAGCACCACCCTCTTACCTGCTGCCTGCAGTTGGCAAGGGTCTGCCTCCACTGGTGTGGCCCCCAGGGCCACGAGGAGGAGAACAACAAACATGCTTCTGAAAAGGACCATTGTGTGTGATCTCTAAAACAGCACCAAGTTGCTGCTGCTGCTGCTGCTGCTGCTAGTCCTGGTGCTGAACTGGTTGTCAGGCGCGCCGTGGAGACGTGTGATGTCACCTGATGTCATAGCCCGGCAAAGGCTGCGTTGGGACGGCTCTGAGAGCATCCCCAGGCTGCTGGCAAGAAACTTGTGCAGCATCAGCTGAAGTCTTCAGCCTGCTGAGACCATCTCCTTACAGGCCAGATGTGTGTCCAGTGGCTGAGGAGCAGAGAGAGGCTGCAGAGCTTGAACTGACCAGTCACCTCAGGCCTAGCCACGGCTTGTGGCAGCTCACTCAGCACACAGGGGTGTATCCTGGCGGCACCCACGGACTCGTGGCTGTCATCGTTGACTTAGTTGTTCTTTAACCCAGTCGTCCTCAAGCAAGGCAAAGTCTTTCTCTCTCCTGACTTCCCTTGTGCTCTCGAAGACCTGGGGCTCATGAGGCCTGCTCTTAGCAGTAGAGACAGAGGCAGCAAAGGCCTTCAGTGTCTCTACCTTCTCTGTAGCCTCAGGGCTCCCACTTTGTCTGGCAGTGGGCCCACGTTTCCTCTAGTTTCTTCTCCGGTCCACTTGAGGGATCCTTTCCACTTACCCTGACCCAACCCTTGGCCCTATTGAACACAGACAGTTCATAGAATCATAGAATCATATTGTGTCCAGTTGCGGGCTCCTCAGTTCAAGAGGGATGTGGAGCTGCTGGAGAGACTCCAGCGTAGGGCAATGACGATGACAAAGGAGGTGGAGCACCTCCCTTATGAGAAGAGGCTGAGGGAGCTGGGTCTCTTTAGCTTGGAGAAGAGGAGACGGAAGGGTGACCTCATTAATGTCTAAAAATATTTGAAGGGTGGGTGTCAGGAGGATGGAGCCAAGCTCTTCTCAGTGTCATCTAGTGATAGGAGGAGGGGCAATGGTTGTAAGCTGGAACATAGGAGGTTCCACATCAATCTGAGAAGGAACTTCTTCACGGTGAGGGTGATGAAGCACTGGAAGGGGCTGCCCAGGGAGGTTGTGGAGTCTCTTTTCACTGGAGATGCTTAAGACATGCCTGGATGTGTTCCTGTGTGACTTGGTCTAGATGATCCTGCTGTGGCAGGGGGATTGATGTCAGATGATCTTTCGAGGTCCCTTCCAATCCCTAATGATTCTATGATTCTATGATTAGGGATTGGAAGGGACCTCGAAAGAGCATCTAGTCCAGTTACCCTCAGCCCATCGATACAGTCTGTCCAGGTGCCTGCATACAGTCCCACTACCCTCCAGCAGATTGAACCTCCCAACTTGGTGTTGTCTGCAAACGTGCTGAGGGTGCACTCAGCACTGAACTCACCAGATAAATAGCCGACCCATGGTTTATATGTCAGCATCTTCCCACGTTCAGAGCGTTGTTAATTGGTGAGGATTTTGTCACAGTTATGGCAAGGGGTGGTTTGGTGCTGTAATTTCTGCTGTGGAACACAGTTCTTGCTGGAATAAGGTACATCGTGTGCTTCTCCTCTTTTGTCAGAGAGCGGAAAGACAAACACGACTGATGGACTCGGTCCAGTACTCAGAGTTCTGTGAGAGTCGGCAGCTGAGCTTCTGTGAGTATGACGATGGCTGCACTCCACTGAGATGTCCAGTTGTTATTCCCTGTAGCAGAGAACACAGCAGAACCCTGTGGAGTTTTTTTTTTTGAGACCACTTCTGTTTCATCTCCAGGAATCAACCCCATAATTCTCACTCACTGGGAGCAGTGAGTTTAATGTCATTTCAGGCTGCCAGAGTATTTTCTTTGACTGGATGATCTTTCAAGGTCCCTTCCAATCCCTAACGTTCTGTGATTCTGTGAGTGTCTTCCAAGCTTTCTATAAGCTCAAGTAAGGAGATGACTTCAGCTATAGAGCTGCCAAAGAGGTAATGGATTAAAACAACGCTGCTTGCCTGAAGCCTGTCGCGATGGTCTTGCCATCAACATATTAAATAAAGAACCACGGTCCCCCTTTTTTGTCAGAACGCATCTGAAATTAGAGAGGAGCAGCGAGTTTGGTTTTTATTTCCCCATCTGCAGAGACACAAAGAACTCGCTAAAGAGCCTTTTCTATTTTAAGCCGTGAGCTCCTGCTGTGGAATTTATTCACCATTAGCCAAATTCATCAGGCTGTACCATTCCAACACTAATAACATGATGACAGAATTAGGGCTTTCCTAGCACTGGAAACCAACTTACTCGAAGTACTTGTGGGCCGCGACTATAATGAGCTGTAAATTAATGGGCTTGATCGTGTAGCAAAACATCATTACAGAGGCGGTTAAGTGATGACTAAGGTTTAGGTCAAATGTCAGGGAAAGTGAGGTGGAGGAGCCAGTACAAACCATGACACGACAGCACATGATCCTCCAGCGCGGACTCGAGCACAATGGTGCCTTTAAAGGGGAGACCTTATCTTGTTCTCCCTGTTCAAATTGGGAGAGCGAGTGACTCACTTATGACAAAGCAATGACACATTTGAATGACGCTCCTGCAGCAGCAAATGTCAGCAGACGGAGGGAAAACATGGTTTGTAAGCACCTCTTTTCCTAACTCAACGTGTTGTGGGAGCTTAGGCATCATTTGGCATCACACATCTGTGAGCCATTCGATAATGAGACTTGAGATTAGGCTGATTTCAGGAAATGAGAAGGTTGTGATAATGTCCTTTCTCAAGCCTAAAAGCCATCGTCTGCAGACAGAACAAATAGAAATCTGGAATTTGCCAAATGAAATCGAGTGTTGCTGCTGTTCCTTTTACTGCTGCCACTTCATGCCATCAAAGATGAAGGGAGTCAAGTGCTTGGGAAAGAGGAGCAAGAGAGGCTCACATGTTGACGGTATGAACTCAGCTAGACAGACCATGCAAAAGGCCACGCGGAGCGTTTGTTGAGAACTAACAGAGAGGCTGCTTTGTCACTCATTTCCTTATATTTTTGGCAAAATGGAGTGGATCGCTCTGTTTAGAGCAGAAGATCCCTTTTACTGTCATATAAAGCCTGAGAAAAATGCAGCAAGAGAATGGACCCAGGAGGAACTTCAAAGAATCACAGGATGATCAGTATTGGAAGGGACATTAAAGATCTCTAGTTCCAACCCCATTGAAGGGACCTTAAAGATCATCCAGCTCCAACCCCCCTGCACAGGCAGGGACACCTTCACTAGAGCAGGTTACTCAGGGCCCCAGCCAACCTGGCCTTCAACACTGCCAGTGATGGGGCAGCCATCTTCTTCAAGAAGTTCTTGTTCTAACTATGGATTTTATTGCTATGACACTACATGGTTATTAATAATGCAGTCTATTATCATAATTATACATCATATACAGTAATAACTGTATTATAGAATCACAGAATGATGGGGCTGGGAAGGGACCTCAAAAGAGGTAGTGAGGGTGAGCTGGAACAGAGGAGGTCCCACATCAGTATGAGAAGGAACTTCTTCACCATGAGGGTGACAGAGCACTGGAAGGGGCTGCCCAGGAGGGTTGTGGAGTCTCCTTCTCTGGAGATGTTTAAAGCTCACCTGGACTTGTTCCTGTGCGACTTGGTCTAGGTGTTCCTGCTGTGGCAGGGGGATTGGACTAGAAGATCTTTCAATGTTCCTTCCAATCCCTAATGACTCTACTATTCTATGATTAAGACCTCTACAGTATTAACTCCTGTCTGTTCAACCCTCCACAGCTTTCTGTGATCAGCTTGTCCACAACTCACCTCAGACCACCCTTTTTCACCCTCCTTGCAGTCTCACAGCGAGTGTCATCTTTCTGTGTCCCATATTTCCTCTGTGCTTTCTCCTGATTGATCTCATCCATTAGAAGTGTGAAGCTCTCATCTGAGCATTGATTGTTTACAGATCAACACCTTCCCAAAGCACACTTGAAAAACACCCAACTACAAATCATTTTGGTGAGCTTATCAGCACTGAATCCCTGGGTAGTCAACACAAGGACTTCCTCGTTCTGCTGTCCTTCTTCATTTGTCTCTGCTTTTGTTCTTGCGATTAAATGACTTTATCTGGTCTCTGCTTTGTGCTGATTTCTTCTGGGGCTTTCTCTCTTTCACCCAAGATGTGGTGCGATCATATGATTTCTTTTCATAGAATCACAGAACATTAGGGGTTGGAAAAGACCTTGAAAGATCATTCAGTCCAGTCCCCCTAACACAGCAGGATCCCCTAGATCCAGTTGCACAGGAACTTGTCCAGGCAGGTTTTAAACGTCTCCAGAGAAGGAGACTCCACAACTGCCCTGTGCAGCCCCTTCCAGGGCTCTGTCACCATCACTGGGAAGAAACTCCTTCTCACATTGATGTGGGACCTCCTCTGTTCCAGCTTACACCCATTGCCCTTTGTCCTGTCATTATCATTAAAACCAGGTACATCCTGTCTGTGGTCCTCTGAGGAAGACCATTCTGTGTTCTGAACTGTCCCATAGGATTGATTAACTGGTTTTTTCCTCCATGCTGGTTATGGGGTCTCCAAACTGTTGTGCATGAAGCAATAGTCTTTCCCAGCTCCTTTGAGTTGGATAATTCTTTCCTTGGCTGATCAAATCACGGTCACCCTTTTTGTTTCACCTTGGCTGTATTTTCCATGCCCAGAGCAATTAGTTCAGTAGGAGAGGGAATCATAGGATGAGGACTCGTGGTTTGAAGCTGGAAAAGTGCAGAGTGAGGCTGGACAGGAAGAAAAAGTTGTTGAATCTGAGGTTGGGGGATCCCTGGAATAGGCTGCCCAGAGAAATGGTGGAAGTCCCATCCCTGGAGCCATTCAAGTCAGGCTGGATGTGGCTCTGGGCAATCTGGTGTGGTTTGAGATGTTCTTGCTTATTGTAGGGGGTTGGACTAGATGGCCTTTGGAGGTCCCTTCCATCCCAAGACATTCTATGACTCTATTTATTAGAGTTATTTATTATTCTTCAGCCTGCCTGTTGTTAACTTCTCCTTTTCCCTTCTTGTTTCTAACTGACAGCCAAGAAAGCCTCCAAGTTCCGTGACTGGCTGGACTGCAGCAGTATGGAAATAAAGCCCAACGCGGTTGCGATGGAGATTTTGGCGTATTTAGCCTACGAGACCGTGGCACAGGTAAGGGACTTGAGCTCAACAGCACGAATTCATGACTCTGGGATGTGCTTCAGCCTCAGGTGACCGTGCTGTACGCCCCTTGGGGCAGCGTGGGAAGGCTTTGTTCCAACCGAGCTGGCTGCCTTTCAATGTGCTGCCTGCCAGAGGAGTCCTGTGCCCTGCTCGTCCATCTGATAGCCCAACAGAACTGTTTTGTGAAGGTTGCGGAAGAGAGCGGAGTCCAGCACGAACACGATTCGAGTCCAGACTGAAACCACATGCTTTGCTATGTGACCTCTGGCAGGGTGCTGGGGCTCGTTCAAGCCCGTTGCACAATTGGACTCGAAAGTGGGATTTCCTGGAAAACAAAACGCTACCTTAGTGCCAAGCAGAGCCCTCCTGGGTAGGCAGATTGCTCCATGTGTTTACAGAAGTGGAAAAGAAAGGCTCCTTGGGCTGAAATACTGCTGAATCATTTTGTTTTCACTGAGAAGCATCGAGAATGATCTGCCTCCACCTACCACTCTCTTTTCACTGTTACAACGGCTTTGGCACGAAGCACCGTGGCAGTAAAACAACCCATTCCTTGCCTCTTTTTCCCCCTCCAGCTGGTGGACCTGGCCCTTTTGGTTAAGCAGGACATGACTCCCAAAGCTGGTGACCCGTTCAGTCATGCCATATCGGCCACCTTCATACAGTACCACAGCTCTGCCGAGGTGAGTCTCACTCTTTGAAGCGTTCACGCGGGTTGTGGTTGATTTTTATGAGTTGTTTGCAAGGAGGTGTTGTTGAATCTGGTGTCAGTGTTTTCTGCACCTGCCTTATGAGGAGAGATTGAGAGACCTGGGACTTGTCAGCTTGAAGAGGAGAAGGTTACAAGGGGATTTGATCACTGTCTATAAATCCCTGAGGGCTGGTTGTCAAGACAAAAGAGACAATCTCTTTTCACCTGCATCCTCTGATGGGACAAGGGGAAGTGGGTGTCAGCTGGAGATCAGGAAGTTCCACCTCAATATGAGAAACAATTTCTTTACTGTAAGGGTGACAGGACACTGGAACTAGCCTGCCCAGGGAGGTCGTGGAGTCTCCTTCTCTGGAAAGTCCAAGGCCCCTCTGCATGTGTCTCTGTGTGACCTGTCTTAGGTTCTGTGGTCCTGCTTGAGCAGGGCGGGTTGGACCCAATGACTCCTGTGATTCAGAAGTTTCTGGACTATCTACATCGTAACGAGTGCAGTACTGGGCTTACTGGACTTGTCCTTGTTGCCAGCTTTAATCTGCAACAGAGAGAAGGAACCTGCACCCAAGAAATTAGAATTTATATTTTAATATAAAGCTGATGCTAAGAATTTAAATTCACCTTTTCATTCAAATCCATAACTTCAACGTTCATCAGCTCCTTAACACAGGCACCCAGATACACAGATCATTAGGGGTTGGAAGGGACCTGGAAAGACTGTCCAGTCCAGTCCCTCCACCACAACAGGTTTCCCTAGATCCAGTCACAAGTGGGTTTTAAACTTCTCCAGAGAAGGAGACTGCATGAGTACATTTAGTTCTGGTTTACACCTCTTCTAGCAGTAAAGCTGAGAAGGCAATGATTGATTGATTGATTGATTAATTGATTGATTTAGTGGTTTGATAATATAATGGCTGTTTGACATCTTGCTTTTATAGCCACATCTCTTGGGGCAACCTACGAGTATGAAGACCAGTCTTGACTCTCCTGAAAACACACCGCCTCCTACACCCACCCCTCCAGCGTCGGCAGCACAGCAACATCTTGGGAAAACCCCGTCGGGAGCCCTGGGCAATGGAGGAGTTGGACAGGACTCTACCAAATCCAAACAAAGGAAAAGGAAAAAGGTATTTGGTGCACGAAGCCTTAGAAAAAAACAGCAGAAACCCACGGAACATCTTCAGGAAATAACGTGTTTCTTTTCAAAGACTGATTTTAACCTGGCCATGGCAGGGGCGTAGGAATTGGATGATCCTGTGGTCCCTTCTAACCCAGACTGACTGTATGACTTGGTCTAGCTGATCCTGCTGTGCCAGGGCGATTGGACTGGATGATCTTTCGAGGGCCCTTCCAATCCCTAATGATTCTATGATTTTCCTGATCACAGCCTCCTCAGGCTTTTGCCTATAACAACTGCCGGCTTCTTTGCCTGTAACAACTCTACCTGCCCTGTTAGATTTTTGAAGCCTGTTGGTGGCCTTCAGTGGCAATATTTGTTTGCTTTGCATAATAAACAGGCACCTTGTCTCCAGAGTGTGAAATGTAAATAGTACAATTCCTGTCTTCTCTCGCCGAGCCTCGGTGTTCGACCTGCGAGGGGCTTGCGGACCTGAGAACCACAAGGGAAATCGCTTCGATTAAATAAACTGGCTAGGAAGTGCTCCGTGAGGTTACTTAGGGCTTTTCCCTTGTGTGTGTGCCCAAAGGATTGTCCTCAAACAACTGCATGGTTTGGCAGAGTTAACAGGGTGATTTTTACTGGGCAGTATGAGGCAGTGGTGCTGAGGGAACTGGGGTTGGTGGTGACCTGACAGTACTGGGTTAATAGTTGCACTTGATGAGCTTAAAAGTCTTTTCTATCCCAAGTGATTTTGTGATCACAGAATCTCTTTGGTTGGAAGAGACCTTTAAGCTCATCAAGACCAACCTTTGACCCAGCACTACTGGGTCACCACTAAACCAAGTCCCTCAGAACTACAGGATTTCCTCCTTTTAGTGTCATGAGTGCTGCAAATGCTCATCAGACAACCAACTTTTTGCTCATTTAAAAATCCCACAGTGACTCCTCTAACCTCCTCTGAAGACTTTTTCCTCTTTCTTCTCCACATGACATTTGATTCTATTTTGTTTCTGTGTCTGATTTCCACTCTCATTTCTCAGCTGGAAATGTAGGTGTTGATCCATCATATTTCCCTGCTGTTGTGAGTTTAGTTTGAGCTCTTCATGTTTGACTTTATGCCTTTTAAAACAGTTTGATTCCAAAATGTGCACCATTGTAATGAAGTGTTCCTGTGAGTGACCCAATTTGATTAGGTGCAGAACAGGGGCGTCCAGAGAAACAAGGTAATTTGGTGAAGAATGTTGTTCTGAATCCACGATGGGCCAGTCCAGCAGAACATATTTGAGTTTCATATTCCCTTCATGAACATTGGGAAGAACCTGCCATTGTGTCATAAAATCATAGAATGTTCCAGGCTGAAAGGGACCTCTAGAGGTCATCCAGTCCAATCTCCCTACACAGGGGCAACTCCACCTAGATCAAGTTGCTCAGAGCTTCATCAAGCTTGACCTTCAGTGACTCCAGGGTTGAGGCCGCCACCACCTCCCCAGGCAGCTCATTCCAGCCATCAACCACCCTCACATTGAAGAACTTGTTTTTAATATCCATCCTAAATCTCTCCTTTCCCAGCTTGAACCCACTGCTCCTTGTCCTGTCCGTACTAACCCTCCTGAAAAGACCTTCCCCTGCCTTCATGTTGGCCCCCCTCAGGTACTGGGAGGTCAAAAGAAGGTCCCCCTGGAACCTTCTTTTCTCCAGGCTGAACAGCCCCAGCTCTCTGAGAATAATTCTGTGCACACAGCCGGGATTCAGTGGACTCAGCACTCGAGAAGAAACCACTTCATGAAAAACACCCCCATGATGAAAGCACTGGGATAAGGCGTGAACCTGCGCAGGGACCAGCTCCGTGCGCACATTCGATTCTTTGCATAACCGAGGGGGTATCGTCCTTCTTGCAACTCCCACTAACACAGTATTTATGAATTCCTGACCAAGCAGCCATCGTTCTGATGAGCTGTCTGAGTTCTGGCAGGCAGCAGTGCCTGGATGGAGCCTAAACCAACAGTTCAGTTTGACTGGCAAGGAGAAAAGCACAGCTCTGTCCTCTAAAACCTTGATTTTGGTAAAATGAAAGGGCTAGTAGCAACAAATTCTTATTTTTCCTATTTATGATCCTGAAAGTCATGTAAAATGTGAAAACATTCCACTTTGAGGTAATTAGTTTTGCATCCCTCTAATCACAGAGCCCTAGAACATTAGGGATTAGAAGGGACCTCAAAAGATCATCCAGTCCCATCTCCCTGGCACAGCAGGATCCCCTAGATCCAGTCACACAGGAACACATCCAGGCAGATTTTAAATGTCTCCACAGAAGGAGACTCCACAACCACCCCGAGCAGCCCCTTCCCCAGGGCTCTGGCACCCTCATTGGGAAGAAGTTCCTTCTCAGATTGATGTGGAACCTCCTCTGTTCCAGCTCACACCCATTGCCACTTGTCCTATCATTGGGTGCCCCTGAGCAGAGCCTGGCTCCATCTTCCTGACACCCACCCTTTCCGTATTTATCAACATTCATGGGGTCACCCCTCATGCAATTATATCGCTTGCTTCACCCTCAGATCTCAATCTGATGTTACTGGATGGTGAGTGTAGTGTCCATTTGCTTTTCACTTTGGGTGCTTCTTTGGTATGAGGAACAAATAAGCAGTCTGGGGCTGTTCATCCTGGAGAAGAGACCTTATTCACAGAATCACAGAATCATTGGGGATTGGAAGGGACCTCAAAAGATCTAGTCCAATCCCCCTGCCACAGCAGGATCACCTAGACCAAGTCACACAGGAACATATCCAGGCATGTCTCCTCTCTACAACTGCTTGAAAGGAGGTTGTGGAGAAGTGGGGGTCGGTCTGTTCTCCCTGGTGGCCAGTGATAGGACCAGGGAAATTGCCTTAAGCAGTGCCAGGGGAAGTTCAGGTTGGCTGTCAGGAGCAATTTCTTTCCTGAAAGGGCTGTCAGGCACTGGAACAGCTGCCCAGGGAGGGGGTTGAGTCCCCATCCCTGGAGGTGCTGAAGAGAAGGGCAGCTGTTGCATTGGGGGACGGGGTTTAGTGGTGCTGATAGGGCTGGGAAAAGGTTGCACTTGATGATCTTGAAGGTCTCTTCCAGCCTAAACTGTTTCCCCCCACCCCTTGACATCATAAGGAGAAGCCTGTGATGTTTTAAAAATAGCTTCTGTGGCTGCTGCAGTGTGACTCTGTGACCCTTGTAGTTTTCATTTAAACATTTCCCTGCCCTCTTCAGTTGCCACGTGCAGCAGCGCTAGGTGAGGGGTTTCAGAGGACAAATACGACGCTCGTCGGGTCCCTCAAGCAAAGTTGATGTGAAAGTCCTCTTTGATTTGTTAACAGCTTCCTTTCCCCCAGTCCACCTCTGATGTCGTGTGGATGCGTATCCTCAGGATAAAAAACCAAAGCAGCCCGTTTCATAAAGGTTTATTTTCATACTCGATGCTCTGTAGGGCTACTGTGAGTGTTTTTGATTTAGCAACAATTTTGGTGTTTTTTCTGTCGCAGAGCACTGCAGCCTGTGGTCCGGAGGCTCAAAGCGATGCCATCCAGCCCAGCCACATCAGAGAGGCCATTCGACGCTACGGCCACAAGATTGGCCCCCTTTCCCCGTTCACAGTACGTAATAACAGAGCTATAAAAAGTTATATTTATAATTCCAACAGAACTTTGATTTTCAAGTGGTCGAACGAAGAAGCCTTGGAATTGTTGGGAGCAATTTGTGGCCAGCGCAATTTTCTTTATAAAAGTGGCAGAATTCTCCGGGGAAATAAAACTCGGTAATTTCTGTCTCTTTTTGGAAGGAGCGAGAAACAAAGTTGTGTTGTTTGGTTGTTTGGGCCGAGGTTGTTTTTTAGCCTCTAAAAGGTTATTTTCTTTCAATGACAAATGATGCCACCTCGTTAGCGCTCGGATTCGCTGGGTTTGCAAAGGTTGGGTTTCCAGTGATTGGAAATTACATGTGGTCCCATCTGGTGAGGAGCACTTCATAGCCTAAATCGAGCTCCGCGCATGTGTGTGCTTGTGCGTGTGTGTGTGTGTGTGTGTGTGTGTGTGTGAGAGAGAGATACTGCCCCTCTTGGAATGTGAACTCTCAAGTGACACATTTACAGTTGGAGAAAGAAGGGACTGGTTTCTTTAGACAACTTTGAACCTCCACTCGAATGTCGTAGAGCTGAGCTTGTGGTCAAGCACTGTGGGGTTACAAGGTTTTGTCATCCTTGGGGTTGGGTTTTTCTTGATGCAAGTTGCAAATCCTTTGTGCAGAGCAGCCGGACAAGTTCTTTGTTTCATTTGCCCAGCTGGTAAAAATGGGAGTCTGTCTGCAGAGTCATAAATCGGGGGCATTTTCTTCTGGACATGGCAAATCACGGAATCACGGAACATTAGGGATTGGAAGGGACCTTGAAAGATCATCCAGTCCAATCCCCCTGACACAGCAGGATCCCCTAGACCAAGTCACACAGAAGCATGGCCAGGCGGGTTTGAAACGTCTCCAGAGAAGGAGACTCCACAACTCCCCTGGGCAGCCCCTTCCAGTGCTCTGTCACCCTCACGGTGAAGAAGTTCCTTCTCATATAGATGTGGAACTTCCTCTGTTCCATCTCACACCCATTGCCCCTCATCTGGAGCTCTTTAGTTTGAGGAAGAGGAGGCTGAGAGGAGACCTCGTCACTCTCTACAACTACCTGAAAGGACATTGTGGAGAGCTTGGTGCTGGTCTCTTCTCACAAGCGATTAGTCATAAAACAAGAGGAATTGGGTTCCAGTTACAACAGGGGAGGTTTAGACTAGATATTAGGAAGAATTTTTCCACAGAAAGGATGGTCAGGCACTGGAATGGGCTGCCCAGGGAGGTGGTTGAGCCGCCATCCCTAGATGTGTTTAAAGATCATTTGGGTGAGGTGTTGAGGGTTGAGGTGTTGAGAACTTGTAAGGTAGGGTAGATGGTTGGACTCGATGATCCCAGATGTCTTTTCCAACCAGAGTGATTCTGGGATCCTGTCATTCGGTGCCACTGAGCGGATGTCCTGATTTACTTCAGAGTATCTACACTTAGGACAGAATGAGTGTCAAGGAAACTATTCTAGGGGGAGAAAAAAGCCCCTGAAGCACCAAACTACATCTGAGATCCTAATGATCAGAAAGAAATATTCAGAAGTTTTTTGGAGAGACACTAGGAAAAGATCCTGAATTTGGAAGAAACTACTCTACACTAAAATTGTACAGAGGTGTCTGAAGACCGTAAGTATCCTTTAATGGTGGGACTTGGCTTCAGAGATGAGGAACTGGGGGAAAAACAAGAGTCAATGAGTATGGGAACCTCTAGTTTTTGTAATGTTGAGAGTGATTATTGCCTTTATAAATGGCAGGAAATGTTTGGACGATTGACACTGGTTGATATTTGGTTCCTTTGAGAAGAAACTTCTTCCCAGAGCCCTGGAAGGGGCTGCCCAGGGGGATTGTGGAGTCTCCTTCTCTGCAGACATTTCAAACCCACCTGGACATGTTCCTGTGTGACTTGGTCTAGGTGATCCTGCTGCAGCAGGGGGATTGGACTGGATGATCTTTCGGGGTCCCTTCCAATCCCTAATGCTCTGTGATTCAGAGAAGGACTCACATGTGCAGTGACAGAGGCTGAGTCTGACCCTCGCTGAAAGTGGTTTGGTCAATTATTAACCAAAGTTTGATATTTCTCTGCAACCACAAGATGTAAATTACTCCGGTGTTGGTTACGGGATGTTTTCTGTCCTGTGAACTTCCCGAGCAGTACAACCTGTTGAACCATTTCACTTGTTGGCGTTTCCGTCTGTTGACCTGAGACAAGCTGATCTTGTTCTTTCTAAAGCCAAGAAGCACATAGGCAACCTTGGATCATCCCCTAGATGCATCAGACAATGGAAAAGCGTTTGGAAGGATGTTCTGGGGACACACTGAGGTCTGCTAGTCTGTCCTCTTTCCCTGTCAGTGTCCTCATGTGCAGGTTTGGGGGTGAACTTGCTACTGCAGTTGTTGAAAGTAAAAGCACCATGGACTTCCTGGAAGTTCTTTATGGGTTCAGAAAGCGTGAAGGAAGATTGGTGTTTCCATTGAGCCGACCTTCTCCTGTTGCCACAGTCTCTTGCTGTTGTAGTAGTTACCTTGTCTCTGGGTGTTTTGAACAGTTCTGAGGTGATGTGAGGGTGGTTGGTGGCTGGAATGGGCTGCCTGGGGAGGTGGTGAGGGCACCATCCCTGGAGTCATTTAAGGTCAGGCTTGATGAAGCTCTGAGCAACCTGACCTAGGTAGAGTTGTCCCTGCATAGGGAGGTTGGACTAGATGACCTCTAGAGGTCCCTTCCAGCCTAGAACATTCTGTGATTCTGTGACACTTCTTTTGAATGACTTGTGCTTTCTCCTGTTGCCACTGCCACCAAAATCATTTCTTCATCCTAGACAAGATGACAGAACCAAGAGGAAGGGTGGCTGTACTCAATGTGCTTCTTGTGATTTTGTGGTGAGCCTTCACAAGCTGCAGAGAAAGAAATGATGAAGGGTCATCTGACCTTAGAATCTGTGAAATCCTGTCTTCAGCTCTTCCCACCCTTGAACTAACCTAAAGGTCATCTAGAGAACTTGGGAATACACATCTGCACAGCCTCCTCTATTTCTCTTAAACCTCTTGATGAGCCTACCACATCAGAACTTACTTTAGAGCCAATAAGTTACTTGACAGCATCTACTGTGAGTGAGGAGAAGGAATGTCTCTGCACATCCAGTTGTTCTACACCAAGTTTTCTGAGGGTAGGGTATGGTTTGCGTTAGCAGTCCTAGAAAGGAGGAGAGGAAGAGAATGAAGAACCATATTCCATGAGCTTCCCTGTCTTCCAAAGTAATACACCATGAACTGTGGCACAGCTGTATTATTTATATTTATTGGATAATTCACAACATTTATTTATTACAATTCATTAGTTTAATTTTGTAGCTTTTGCTGTTCTGAAATGATCTTGTGACTAGTGCGCACTAGGGGGATTGACAGAAGAATTTCACCTTTGCTGTAGATTGTTAAGAATGAAGAGTTCTGGACTCAGAGTCCAGCTCAGAACCACAGACATGATGAAGGGAGAAGAGCATCTCCCTGCTGAGGAAAGGCTGAGGGAGCTGGGTCTCTTAAGCCTGGAAAAAAGGAGACTCAGGGGTGACCTCATGAATGTTGATCAATATAGAAATGACGGGTGTCAGGAGGATGGAGCCAGGCTCTGCTTAGGGGCACCCAATGATAGGACAAGGGGCAGTGGGTGTGAGCTGGAACAGAGGAGGTTCCACAACAATCTTAGAAGGACCTTCTTCCTGGTGAGTGTGACAGAGCCCTGGAAGGGGCTGCCCAAGGGGGGATTGTGGAGTCTCCTTCTCTGGAGATGTTTAAAACCCACCTAGATATGTTCCTGTGTGACTGGATCTAGGTTATCCTGCTGTGGCAGGGGGATTGGACCGGCTGGTCCTTCGAGGTCCCTTCCAATCCCTAATGACTCTGTGATTTCCACCTCATCGCAGACAATCATGAGGCAGAGAGCAAAGCTTTTCTGTTCCGTTTGGGAGAACACGTCTAATTTAGCCAGAGCCGCGTCCTGGCTCCGTGCCGTGATGCCTAGCGCGAGGCATCCAGTGCTCCCCCTAAAACTGACTGCGCATCATTTTTAATGCACCATCTAATAACATTGCTTTTTGATTGACTGCATGGATTCAGTTTCAATCCGCAGTACATCTGGACAAATTAATAGCAATCTGGGTCCACAAGATATCTGATAATATTTCCCCATTTAAAATTGCAAGACACTCCAAGATCACTCCATGAGAAGTCCCATGCAGTTGATTGCATTTAAACCAAAAGCAGACCAAAATATTCTGAGTTGATATTAAAATGTGGATTTTTGTCTGTCCCCTTCTTTCTTTCCTTTTTTGTTCTGCATTATAGTTTTTAATCTTTTCTTTTTCCTTACCTTCTTGGCATTTCTCACCCCTGCTGAGCCAGGACTTCTCAGTTCTAAACACTAATTTCTACAGTCTGGAAACTGCCTCAGTAGTGGCCAGACCCCTAGATAACTGCAGAGCCAGATGAAGGTGGGGATATGTCACTGATGGGATGGTGACTGTTTAGGCTAGAACTAGTGAAGTCAATATCTGAGAATAGAAGGGGGGTGGTTAGTACATGGAGAGAGGTTCTCCTCCTCTGCTCTGCCCTGCTGAGACTCTTGCGTCCAGTTTGGGGCCCCTCAGTTCTACAAGGACACAGAGCTGCTGTCAAGAGTCCAGTGCAGAGCCACAGAGATGATGATGATGAGAGGGGAGAATCTCCCTGCTGAGGAAAGGCTGAGGGAGCTGGGTCTCTTGAGCTGGGAAAAAGGAGCCTGAGGAGTGACCCCATGAGCGTTGATCAGTGTGTGAAGGGCAGGTGTCAGGAGGATGGAGCCAGTCTCTGCTCAGGTGCGCCCAAAGATAGGACAAGGGGCAATGAGTGTGAGCTGGAACAGAGGAGGTTCCACACCAATCTGAGAAGGAANATGTTCCTGTGTGACTGGATCTAGGTTATCCTGCTGTGGCAGGGGGATTGGACCGGCTGGTCCTTCGAGGTCCCTTCCAATCCCTAATGACTCTGTGATTTCCACCTCATCGCAGACAATCATGAGGCAGAGAGCAAAGCTTTTCTGTTCCGTTTGGGAGAACACGTCTAATTTAGCCAGAGCCGCGTCCTGGCTCCGTGCCGTGATGCCTAGCGCGAGGCATCCAGTGCTCCCCCTAAAACTGACTGCGCATCATTTTTAATGCACCATCTAATAACATTGCTTTTTGATTGACTGCATGGATTCAGTTTCAATCCGCAGTACATCTGGACAAATTAATAGCAATCTGGGTCCACAAGATATCTGATAATATTTCCCCATTTAAAATTGCAAGACACTCCAAGATCACTCCATGAGAAGTCCCATGCAGTTGATTGCATTTAAACCAAAAGCAGACCAAAATATTCTGAGTTGATATTAAAATGTGGATTTTTGTCTGTCCCCTTCTTTCTTTCCTTTTTTGTTCTGCATTATAGTTTTTAATCTTTTCTTTTTCCTTACCTTCTTGGCATTTCTCACCCCTGCTGAGCCAGGACTTCTCAGTTCTAAACACTAATTTCTACAGTCTGGAAACTGCCTCAGTAGTGGCCAGACCCCTAGATAACTGCAGAGCCAGATGAAGGTGGGGATATGTCACTGATGGGATGGTGACTGTTTAGGCTAGAACTAGTGAAGTCAATATCTGAGAATAGAAGGGGGGTGGTTAGTACATGGAGAGAGGTTCTCCTCCTCTGCTCTGCCCTGCTGAGACTCTTGCGTCCAGTTTGGGGCCCCTCAGTTCTACAAGGACACAGAGCTGCTGTCAAGAGTCCAGTGCAGAGCCACAGAGATGATGATGATGAGAGGGGAGAATCTCCCTGCTGAGGAAAGGCTGAGGGAGCTGGGTCTCTTGAGCTGGGAAAAAGGAGCCTGAGGAGTGACCCCATGAGCGTTGATCAGTGTGTGAAGGGCAGGTGTCAGGAGGATGGAGCCAGTCTCTGCTCAGGTGCGCCCAAAGATAGGACAAGGGGCAATGAGTGTGAGCTGGAACAGAGGAGGTTCCACACCAATCTGAGAAGGAACTTAGGGTGCCAGAGCCCTGGAAGGGGCTGCCCAGGGCAGTTGTGGAGTCTCCTTCTCTGCAGACATTTAAAACCCACCTGTGTGACTGGATCTGGGGGATCCTGCTGTGTCAGGGGGATTGGAGTGGATGATCTTTTGAGGTCCCTTCCAATCCCTAAAGTTCTGTGATTCTGTGTTTAACACAAATTGTTCTAAATGAAGAAATCATTATTTCCAGGGTGTTAGGTAGCTGTTATTTTGTCAAACTGATGTTTTTCACAAGATTCATCTTTTGCTGCTGGATAACTCAGGTCTATACATAGAATTTAGATTTTATTTCAGCTTAAAAATTAACATTTGAGAATATTTTCCTAAAAATGAAATGATTTTGTCATTATTTACCTAACATGATTATATTTAGAAATCACAATTTTTTTTCATAGAATCACAGAATGACTGAGGCTGGAGGAGCCCTCTCATCTCTTCCAGCCCAGCCCAGGACCTAACATCACCCCAGTGGCCAGACCAGGGCATTAAGGGCCACAGCCAGGCTGGCCTTCAACACCTCCAGGGATGGGGACGCCACCAGTGCCCTGGGCAGTCCAGTCCAGGCTCTGATAACCCTTTGCCTGAGGAAGGGCTTCCTAACACCCGTCCTAACCCTCTCCTGGCAGCTTCAGGCCCTGCCCTTTCATCTTGGCACTTGTTGCCTGAGAGACTTTTCAAACTCTTTTCAAGATCTTTGCAAACATGATGCCCTTTTCTGCTGTTTTATCGTGGTCATCCCTCCCCTCCATCTGACTTGGTGCTAAGTGTTCCTAATAAGGCAGTTTTGGAAGCAGAGTAAAGCCCTGCAATTTACTCTTTAGCAGCATTTGGTGGATGTTGGTCTGGAGCAAAAGAGCCCTTTGAAAGGTTTATAATCATATGGCAAATGAGAACTGCCATTACAGCAGTGAAAATGATCCGTTTGCATTCATTCTGACCTTGAATAGCTGTGTCAGGATGACTAAAGGAATTAAACCATTTAGCTTTTGTCCCTTGAGTGCAACCCGCAACGGAGAGCAGCGAGTGGAGGCTGGATCCTTCTGCATTGTCTTCTGTCTAAGTTAGTCTGGGCATGGAGTTCATCCATACATCCTCTCCTAGCAGTAATGTGTGGTGCTCAGTGTTCCTCTCACAGAATCACTCTGGTTGGAAAAGACCCCTGAGATCATCAAGTCCAACCATCTACCCTACCTTACAAGTTCACCCCTAAACCAGATCCCTCAACACCTCATTCAAACGATCTTTAAACACATCCAGCATTGTCCAGCCTTTCAAGGAGTGGAGAAATCACCCACCTGGATGTGTTCCTGTGTGACTTGGTCTAGGTGATCCTGCTGTGGCAGGGGGATTGGACTAGATGATCTTTCGAGGTCCCATCCAATCCCTAATGATTCTGTGATTCTATTTGTAATCGTAGTCTGCTGCACATGTTCTGTTCCTTATAATTCAGTTAGGTAGTTAAGCAGAATAATCCCAGAATCATAGAACATGAAGGTTTGGAAGGGACCTTAAAAGATCATCCAGTCCAATCTCCCTGCCACAGCAGGATCCGCTAGATCAAGTCGCGCAGGAATATGTCCAGACAGGTTTTAAGTGTCTACAGGGAAGGAGACTCCACAACCTCCCTCAGCAGCTTGTTCTGGGCCTCCATCATGCTCAAAGTAATGATTCTTTTTTCCTTCCAGTGGGAAATCAGCAGAAAATAGTTCAGGGAAAAAGCAAATTGCCCCATCTAATAGCATGTTCTGACCACATCTCCCTTTCTCCATGGAACTTAGGTTCTGGACTTTATTACTTAACCAGCATCACTGCCTTTAAGAAGATGCAGGATTTACATGGGGTGAAGATGAGTACCAACCCAAATTATAATGACCTCAGTCTTTCTACAGGCTGGTGATAAAAGGTAAAATCATAGAATCACAGAATGACCAGAGCTGAAAGGCACCTTAAAGATCATCCAATTCCAACTCCCCTGCACAGGCAGGGACCCCTTCACTAGAGCAGGTTACTCAGGGCCCCAGACAACCTGGCCTTCAACACTGTCAGTGATGGGGCAGCCACAACGTCCTTGGGTTCCAGCATCTCAGCATCCTCACAGCAGAGAATTTATTTCTCATGTCCAACCTCAATCTCCCCTCTTCAAGTCTGAAACCCTTTCCCCTTGTCCTCTCACTACCACCCCTGTCAGAAGCCCTCCCCCAGCTTTCTTGTAGCCCCCTTCAGAGACTGGAAAGCTCCTCGAAGATCACCTGGGAGCCTCCTCTTCTCCAGGCTGAACAACTGGCCCCAACTGGCTCAGTCTGTCCTCAGAGGGGAGGTGCTGCAGCCCTCTGAGCATTTGAGTTGCTCTCCTCTGGACCCCTTGCAGGAGCTCTGTGCCCTTCTGGTGTTGGAGACTCCAGAACTGGACCCAGGACTCCAGGTGGGGTCTCACCAGTGCAGAGCAGAGGAGGAGAATCCCCTTCCTCAACTGACTGTCACTGCTTCTTTTGCTGCACCCCAGGACCCAGTTGGCTCTCTGAGCTGCCAGTGCGCACTGACAGCTCCTGGGAACCTTCTGCTCCACCCCCAAGTCTTCACCTTAGGGTTCTCCTCAATCCTTTCTCCTCTCATCATACGATGATTTGTCAGATTTAGATTAGATTATTTGATTAGATTTAGAATTCAAATTAGATGTAGAATTAAGTGTAGAATTAGATTTACATGTAGATGGAGATGTAGAATTAGATGTACATTTAGATTTATCTAAAATCCTCATCTATGTGAAATCATGTGGTGGAAACAACCTGCAGTTTTGACTGAACCTATAGCAATAATCCTAATATTAATCTGAATATCAGTCTGGAATTAAAACCAAGTGGTCAGCTACAGCAGCGCAAGACCACAGGCCTAAATGGATAAGAAGATGTTTCCCAAACAGATCCTTTGTCTGTTCCAGTTTATCCCAGCTCTGAAATGAGACGTTTCAGGTGTTTAGCTAAAGAGAAACCCCATTTATTTAACGTAGATTGTAGCCCCTGCGCGGGGCTGTGGAAGACAGTGGCTGTTATTCAGCAGCCTGCATCTGTGTACATGGAGCTTGTTGAATGAACAGAGAGGGTTGCGCCAGCTTTTGTTTGGCTAGAGAATGCTCCTTCAGGCCCCCGAGTCATTTCAAGTGTGAAAGACTTGCTAGTCTAAACCTCCTCCTGTTAATAATTTCCATCCTATAAAAGCAGCTAAGCTTCATAAAGCAGTGAATTTTCACAGAGCTCTGTTTGTGATGCTGCCTGCAGCTTCCCCTGCATAAAACACATGCAGCTCCAGAGGAGGATGATGGCCAGAGACTCCTGTTACACAGAGACACAGAGTCACAGAACATTAGGGTTTGAAAGGGACCTTGAAAGATCATCCAGTCCAATCTTCCTGCCACAGCAGGGTCCTCTAGATCCAGTTGAACAGGAACATGGCCAGGCAGGTTGTAAACATCTCCAGAGGATACTCCACAACCCACTGTGGGCAGCCCCTTCCAGGGCTCTGGCACCCCCACCATGAAGAAGTTCCTTCTCACATTGATGTGGAACTTCCTTTGTTCCACTAACACCCAGTGCCCCTTGTCCTATCAGTGAGTCCCCCTGAGCAGAGCCTGGCTCCATCCTCCTGACACCCACCCTTTCTGTATTTATCAACATTCATGGGGTCACCCCTCAATCTCCTATTTTCCCAGCTCAAGAGACCCAGCTCCCTCAGCCTTTCCTCCCCAGGGAGGTGCCTCCCTCTGTGGCTCTGCGCTGGACTCTCTCCAGCAGCTCTGTGTCCTTCTGGAACTGAGGGGCCCACAACTGGACACTTGAATCCAGCTGTGGTCTCACCAGGGCAATGTAGAGCAGAGGGGAAGGAGAACCTCTCTCCAGCTACTAACCACCCCACTTCTGATCCACCCCAGGATGTCATTGGCCTTCTTGGCCACAAGGGCACATTCTGTTCCATCTGCCTGTAGTCTTGTAGAATCTGAAATGATAACTACAAGGATTCCACGTGGATTTGCCGTCAATCCAACCACTTTCAGACAAAACCTTTCCAAAGCATTTCCCACTCAAGCTCTTTAGAAAGAACATAGCATAAATCTAAAAATATTCAAATTTAAATGACTGAAAGTGACTGACGCTTTGGAAGGTTTTTGTCTGAAAGCAGTTGGCTTGATGGCAAATCACAAACCTCTCGTATTTAGAATCACAGAATCATTCAGGTTGGAAAAGACCCTTGGGATCATCAAGTCCAACCATCAACCCTGCTCTACAAGTTCACCCCGAAACCAGATCCCTCAACACCACATCTAAGTGACTTTTAAACACATCTAGGGATGGGGACTCAACCACCACCATGGGCAGCCCATTCCAGGGTCTGACCACTCTCTCCGGGAAGAAGTTCTTCCTGATGTTCAGTCTAACCCTCTAACCCAGTTGAAGCTTGAAGGCCTTCCCTCTGCTTCTGTCACTAATGACCTCTGAGACCACCAACAACAGCTCTACGCAGGCCTTTCAGACAGGTGTCAAGAGTGATGAGGTCTCCTCTCAGCCTCCTCTTCCTCCAGCTAAACAGCCCCAACTCTCTCCATCTCTCCCATCAGATTGATTCTCCAGACCCTTCCCCAGCATCGTTGCCTCCTCTGTTGAAGCTTGAAGCCCTTCCCTCTGGTTCAGTGGCTCACTTAGGCTCGTTTGTGCTCTATCCTAACCTTCCTGCTCTTCAGAATCAATTGACGCTGATTCTGAAGGCTTGAGGATTTCATTCTCGATCGCGTCTCACCGCTGACACGTGCGCATTTGTGTCAAAAGGCAGTTGAGAGCTTCTCCTTCACTTATCTGTCCTCTTTCCGATATAGAAACAGGCAGGTTGACGTTTTTATTGTTTCTCCTCATTTCGAAAGCAAAACAAGAGCCTTTTACTTCATCAACCAGTTACATGTTTACAACGTCTTTGTCTGTACCATTGTCTGGGCTCGTTCGTTACTCCGCAGCGCTAGCGCTGCCTGCTTGAAAAATATGACTTATTATTCTATAAAACCAGTAGGAAGTCAAATCAGAGGTTGGAAATGTCGCTCCCCTTCTCTCCCAACCGCCCCCCCCACACACACACACACCCCCCCCAGCCCCAAAGTTCCTCTTTTCAGATTTATGAAAGAAAACATTTCTTTCTGTAAAAGGTTTTTGTGTGGCAGCATCTGGAAGTGTTTATTTCGGTGGCGTGTAATCTATCTGTGGATTTAGTTAGCACCAGACCCCCTTTTGTGCGCTCCTGACTTAAGAGTTTTATAAATGATCGCGTTGAATTGGTGCCAGTGTGCACATGGTTTGGCTGATTGCTGCAGATATCCTTTACCTGCCAGTCACCTCTGATTTATATCCCTTCCCCTCGGCTTTGGCCTTCCAGAAGTGGTGCCACCGAACTGTCCTCTAAATCATCTTGGGGGATAAATTACTCCAAGATGAGATGGTAGGGCTTTGGCAGGGATTCCTATAATCCAGCCTTGCCCGCGCTGTGTAGAACCAGTCAAAAATAAAACCCAAGAGAATGAAGAGGGGCAGTTGGGCTCCCTCTGTGATCCGAGCACCACGGCCTCCAGTGCTGCTCAGAAATTGGATGTTTGATTGACGGAGCTCTTGCTGCCTTCTGAAGACAAATAAACTCAGTTGCCAAGACCACATCTGGAATCTTGTGTCCAGTTGTGGGCCTCTCAGTTCCAGAAGGACACAGAGCTGCTGGAGAGAGTCCAGTGCAGAGCCGCAGAGATGATGAAGGGAGTGGAGCATCTCCCTGATGAGGAATGGCTGGGTCTCTTCAGCCAGGGAAAAAGGAGCCTGAGGGGTGACCCCATTAATGTTGATAAATACGGAAAGGGTGGGTGTCAGGAAGATGGAGCCAGGCTCTGCTCAAGGGCACCCAATGATAGGACAAGGGGCAATGAGTGTGAGCTGGAACTGAGGAGGTTCCACATCAGTGTGAGAAGGAACTTCTTCATGGTGGGGGTGCCAGAGCCCTGGAAGGGGCTGCCCAGGGGAGTTGTGGAGTCTCCTTCTCTGGAGACATTTAAAACCCTCCTGGATATGTTCCTGTGTGACTGGATCTAAAGGGTCCTGCTGTGTCAGGGAGATTGGACTGGATGATCTTTAGAGGTGCCTTCCAATCATTAGGGATTGGAAGAATCATTAGGGATTGGAAGGGACCTCTAAAGATCATCTAGTCCAATCTCCCTGACACAGCAAGATCACCTAGACCAATGCTCTGTGATTCTGTGAAACTTGTTCAGGGATCTCCTACCCTCTTCAGCTGAACTTCTTCATTATAAGGGTTTAATCCTGAGAATATGGTTGTGTGCTCTTCCCCCAGAAAGCTCAAAATGTAGAAGAACAGCAGTATGAGAAGAGTATAAGAGGAGCAGTTTAGGACTAATGTAAAGCATTTCATGTGGGATGGATTGACAGGCTGCCCAGAGGGGTTGTGGAGTCTCCTTCACTTGGAGACGTTTAAGACCTGCCTGGATATGTTCCTGTGTGACTTGGTCTAGATGGTCCTGCTCTGGCAGGGGGATTGGACTAGATGATCTTTTGAGGTCCCTTCCAATCCCTAGTGATTCTATAATTATACAGTACACACTGTGTGTCTTCCCAGGATAAAAAATACAGATACAGATCACCAAGGGCTGGAAGGAACCTCCAGGGTCATCAAGTCCAACCCCCCTGCTCTGCTCGAGCAGGATCATAAAAACTAAAACAGGTCACACAAAAACACATCCAGAAGGGTCTTAAACGTCTCCACAGAAGGAGACTCCACAGCCTCCCTGGGCAGTTCAGTAGTGTCCCCATTGGTTTCCTTAAGTGAAAGAGCTAATGCTCCTGCGGAATCACAACAGCTCCGTAAGCTTTACTTAACGACATCGCTAATTTGGAGAGTTTTATGAAGTTTCCTGGAGAAAAGCAGGTGGCTTGGCAGTAATTTAAAAGGTTCTCAATTTGTGGTAGCGGTTTCAGGGGGTTTCATGTTTCTGAAGAGGGAGACCAAGCTGCCTGTTGCTTAAGAGCGTCTGACACAATGATATATCATTCCAGACTGAGTTTCCACAAGTTGGTTGGTCATTAAATGGGCTGCTCGACTTTACTTTCCCGGCTGTCTGTGCTGGGGGTGATCTTAGGGCTCCGGGAGAGTTTATTAATGAAGGCGTAATCCTGTGGTCCTGACGAAGCAGTAATTTATTCAACATCGATTTGGGGAGTTAGATTTTGAGATAAGAGAAAAACCCCCTCAATTAATTAGACGTGAGAAAGAACGGGCTCGTTTTCTGCAGAGCGCTGGGAAGGCATTCCCGAACGGGTCTGGATAGTGTTGGGTGTCCCGTGGGGACGTTTAAAATTCTTGGATTGCACATCCATCAGTGTCTTGCTGCACGACACAGTGCCGGGATTGTTGCGAGCGGCTCGCGAGGCTTCCAGGAGGGATAGATGTGGTTCTGTCGAGGTAGGAGACGCTGCCATGGAGCGACTCTGCTAATGTAGTTTGCACAACCACGTGGAGGGCTGCTACTCCGTTGTGTCGCTGCCTGTTGGAGCTTGTTGTGTTTGAGCTTGTTGTGTTGAGTAATTACTGACAAAAGCAGAGGGAAGGGCTTCCAGCTTCAACAAGGGAGGTTTAGACTAGCATGGTTGGGGTTGTACTTCCAGAGGGACCACTGCTCTGGGCAACCTGGCCTGATTGAGGATGTCCCTGCCCACTCTATGGGGATTAGACTGGATGGCCTTTGGAGGTCCCTTCCAACCCAGGTAAGTCTATGACGAAGGGATGCTGTAGCTTTCAGCACACGGGTCTGGCTCTAGCACAAGTGAAAGGTTTCATGACTACAGCAGAGCAGGTCATCCAGAGCATCATATGGGTTTGTAATCTACTAAACCTCACAGAGTGGTCAGGCGCTGGAATGGGCTGCCTGGGGTGGTGGTTGAGTCCCCTGGATGAGATTAAAAGTTGCTTAGATGAAGCATTGGGGGTCCTGTTTTCAGGGTGAGCTTGTAGAGCAGGGCTGATGGTTGGACTCGATGATCCCAGGGGTCTTTTCCGACCTGAATGATTCTGTGTGAAGGACTGAATGAAACGTCTGCATCTCGCTGAACGTCGCAGCTCACAGCATGAGGTCTTGTTGCTTTTCATATAAATTGAGATCCATCTCATTTAACAAATTCATTTCCCAGCTCTGTTAGGGAGAAGATAACATGATGAGTAAACATGAAGTTTGCAATCAGCTGGGTCTTTGAATCATTTGTTTTGTCTGAAGCAAAGTGACTCCTGCTCCTGTATCTTATATAATACTAGTTGTTCTAACTATAGGACCAGATTCAAACTGGAGACGGACTTCTTCTGAGGGACTCTGGTGCTAGAACAAGGGGGATGGGTTGAAACCACAGGAGAGATTGGGATGAGATTTGAGGCAGAAATCCCTCCCTGTGAGGGTGCTCAGGCCCAGGAACAGGTTGCCCAGGGAGGTTGTGGCTCCTCCATCCCTGGAAGTGTTCAAGGGCAGGTTGGATGGGGCTCTGGGCAACCTGTTCTGGTGAGAGGTGTCACTGGCCATGGCAGTGGCTTGGGACTGGATGAGCTCTGAGCTCCCTTCCAACTTAACCCAATCTGTGATTCCATGAAACAGACTTTTTACACTCAGTTGTACTGATGTAAAAGGATCTGGGGGCAAGAAGTCGTTCTTAAATGAAATTTACGTTCTTCTGTGCCTTCTGAGAAGCTTGAAAGACCTTTCTGTAGATGAGGATCTGACTTGTGGTACCTTGCTCAAGGCAATCTAGCATCAACTTTGCTCCACCCCCAAGTCCTTCTCCTCAGGGCTGTCCACCATCCTTTCTGCTCCCAGTGTGTGTTGGTGCATGGGATTGCCTCCACCCAGGGGCAGACCCTTGCTCTTGCCCTTGTTGAGCTTCATGCAGGTTCCACAGCCCACTTCTGGTGCAGGAGGTTATAGAATTGCACGTTTGGTTCTTGCACAGCATCGAGTGGCAGATGCACCGCTCTGGGTTGGAATGTGACATTTGATGGTGGATGTGCTGCTGCACAGGAGGAGGAGACGTCATGTAGGAAAAGGTATCTTCTCATGCTTGAAGCTGAGGGGAAGGTTCAAAGTGATGGTCGGGAGAGATCAGCTGGGCAGGATCTTTAACACTTGGTACAAATATGAACATCTTCCAGAAGTTCACATTTTCAAAGCCTGAATCACAGAATCACAGAACATTAGGGATGGGAAGGGACCTCAAAAGATCATCCAATCCAATCCCCCTGTCACAACAGGATCCCCTAGATCCAGTCACACAGGAACATGGCCAGGCAGGTTGTAAACATCTCCAGATAAGGAGACTCCACAGCCTCCTCTGGGCAGCCCCTTCCAGGGCTCCCTCACCCTCACTGGGAAGAAGGTCTTTCTCATATTGTTGTGGAACCTCCTCTGTTCCAGCTCACAGCTGCTACCCCTTGTCCTGTCATTAGATAATGTTAAGCAGAGCCTGGCTCCATCCTCCTGACACCCACCCTTTCCATATTTCTAAACATTAACGAGGTCACCCCACAGATTCTTTTTCTCATTATTGTTTCTATAACTTCTTCTGTGAGAAGATCAGAACCTGGAAGAAGAGTTAGAAGAAGGATAGTTAAATGCTACTAGGGTTGTTGTGTGGAAAGCAAATGATGAAGTACAGCTGCAGTCTGAGTGTGAACATAGAGAGCATCCAGAGTCCGTGGTAGCACCCCTGCTGTGTTGCAGACCTTACTGGTGCCCATGAGGCTCTTGATGAACAGAGTGGAATAAGCAGGAGATATCCCAGTTGCTCCATGTTCTGCCTGAGCTGCCTGCTTGGCTTGAGACCTCGCAGAATGGCACAAACTAGCCCTGAGTTATTCGTTCGACTCTGTGATTCAGGGGTTGATTGTATTATAGGGTAAGAAACACTTAGTGCCCTGTCTGTGAGCAGAGCCTACAGCCTGCTCTGTTGTTTGCTTCCCCTAGTTTATTCCACACCTCCCAGTTCTTCAAAGCACAATGTCCTTTGGGGTCCTGAAGCAACCCTTGGTATTTCTTATTTCTTCAGGTAAAGGATTAATTCCCAACTTCCTAAACTTTACTCTTAAGAAATTGTGGGTTCAAGGGTTCTAATGAGGGTTTTTTCCTAAAGAGTAATATTCCACCTGCTACTGATGGAGCAGCATTCAGCTGCCTGGAGTCAGCAGCAACCCTTTGGCTTCAGTGTTTATTGACATATGGGGTCACAGAATCATTTGGGTTGTGAAAGACCTAGTGTGGGGGCAGTGCAGTGTGATGGCAGTAAGTTTTGCTGGTTGATCTGAGAAGTCCCTGTTGCTGCAGCTCTCAGAGTGGTGCAGCCTAGAAAAATTGAGCCTGCAATGGGTTGCCCAGGAAGGTGGTGGAAGCTCCGTCCTTGAAGGTGTTTAAGGCTGGGCTGGATGAGGCTCTGGCCTGCCTGATCTAGGGTGGGGTGTCCCTGCCCATGGCAGGGGAGTTGGAACTGGATGATCCTGTGGTCCCTTCTAACCCTGACTGACTGTATGACTTGGTCTGGGTGATCCTGCTCTGCCAGGGGGAGTGGACTGGATGATCTCTTGAGGTCCCTTCCAATCCCTAATGATTCTATGATTCTAAAATTTATATGGCAGACTCTTCAACTTCCCAGTTTCATTTAGGGTCTTGGTTCCTTATCCAGTGCATTTTGGAAAACAGTTAATTGGGGGAATGGTAGCGTAATGAAGAGGACAAGTTACTGAGTGACCATTTGATGAGTGAGATGGAAGTAAACTGATTCCCTTCCCCAGCCTCATTGCTCCTCCAGACCTGCTGCAGCCCCTCAGTCGCTTCCTTGAAGTAAGAGTGCCAGAACTGCCTCCAGCACTTGAGGGGAGGCCTCCCCAGTGCCCAGTACAGGAGGAGAATGACGTCCCTAGTCCTGCTGGCCACGCTATTGCCGGCCCACCAAGCCCTCAGAAAAACTGGAGTCGTTATTCCTAGACGCAGCATCTCTGCACAGTGCCTGTCAATAATCACGTTACTCTGACAGTGTGGATATCCCACCCTCGACACCTCCATCAGAGCAGTGGAAACAACAAGTTCTTTCCATTCTTCGCCTGTCGCTGGCCCATTTCCATTGTGTCAACAGACAGATCTCTATTAACACTAATCTGCTAAGTGCCACGACCTGACATAGTGGAAAAACAATCAAATAAAACGGACCAGGAGGACCTTTTTTTCATTATCAGTTTGAATGTTNAGCTTCATGCAGGTTCCACAGCCCACTTCTGGTGCAGGAGGTTATAGAATTGCACGTTTGGTTCTTGCACAGCATCGAGTGGCAGATGCACCGCTCTGGGTTGGAATGTGACATTTGATGGTGGATGTGCTGCTGCACAGGAGGAGGAGACGTCATGTAGGAAAAGGTATCTTCTCATGCTTGAAGCTGAGGGGAAGGTTCAAAGTGATGGTCGGGAGAGATCAGCTGGGCAGGATCTTTAACACTTGGTACAAATATGAACATCTTCCAGAAGTTCACATTTTCAAAGCCTGAATCACAGAATCACAGAACATTAGGGATGGGAAGGGACCTCAAAAGATCATCCAATCCAATCCCCCTGCCACAACAGGATCCCCTAGCTCCAGTCACACAGGAACATGGCCAGGCAGGTTGTAAACATCTCCAGATAAGGAGACTCCACAGCCTCCTCTGGGCAGCCCCTTCCAGGGCTCCCTCACCCTCACTGGGAAGAAGGTCTTTCTCATATTGTTGTGGAACCTCCTCTGTTCCAGCTCACAGCTGCTACCCCTTGTCCTGTCATTAGATAATGTTAAGCAGAGCCTGGCTCCATCCTCCTGACACCCACCCTTTCCATATTTCTAAACATTAACGAGGTCACCCCACAGATTCTTTTTCTCATTATTGTTTCTATAACTTCTTCTGTGAGAAGATCAGAACCTGGAAGAAGAGTTAGAAGAAGGATAGTTAAATGCTACTAGGGTTGTTGTGTGGAAAGCAAATGATGAAGTACAGCTGCAGTCTGAGTGTGAACATAGAGAGCATCCAGAGTCCGTGGTAGCACCCCTGCTGTGTTGCAGACCTTACTGGTGCCCATGAGGCTCTTGATGAACAGAGTGGAATAAGCAGGAGATATCCCAGTTGCTCCATGTTCTGCCTGAGCTGCCTGCTTGGCTTGAGACCTCGCAGAATGGCACAAACTAGCCCTGAGTTATTCGTTCGACTCTGTGATTCAGGGGTTGATTGTATTATAGGGTAAGAAACACTTAGTGCCCTGTCTGTGAGCAGAGCCTACAGCCTGCTCTGTTGTTTGCTTCCCCTAGTTTATTCCACACCTCCCAGTTCTTCAAAGCACAATGTCCTTTGGGGTCCTGAAGCAACCCTTGGTATTTCTTATTTCTTCAGGTAAAGGATTAATTCCCAACTTCCTAAACTTTACTCTTAAGAAATTGTGGGTTCAAGGGTTCTAATGAGGGTTTTTTCCTAAAGAGTAATATTCCACCTGCTACTGATGGAGCAGCATTCAGCTGCCTGGAGTCAGCAGCAACCCTTTGGCTTCAGTGTTTATTGACATATGGGGTCACAGAATCATTTGGGTTGTGAAAGACCTAGTGTGGGGGCAGTGCAGTGTGATGGCAGTAAGTTTTGCTGGTTGATCTGAGAAGTCCCTGTTGCTGCAGCTCTCAGAGTGGTGCAGCCTAGAAAAATTGAGCCTGCAATGGGTTGCCCAGGAAGGTGGTGGAAGCTCCGTCCTTGAAGGTGTTTAAGGCTGGGCTGGATGAGGCTCTGGCCTGCCTGATCTAGGGTGGGGTGTCCCTGCCCATGGCAGGGGAGTTGGAACTGGATGATCCTGTGGTCCCTTCTAACCCTGACTGACTGTATGACTTGGTCTGGGTGATCCTGCTCTGCCAGGGGGAGTGGACTGGATGATCTCTTGAGGTCCCTTCCAATCCCTAATGATTCTATGATTCTAAAATTTATATGGCAGACTCTTCAACTTCCCAGTTTCATTTAGGGTCTTGGTTCCTTATCCAGTGCATTTTGGAAAACAGTTAATTGGGGGAATGGTAGCGTAATGAAGAGGACAAGTTACTGAGTGACCATTTGATGAGTGAGATGGAAGTAAACTGATTCCCTTCCCCAGCCTCATTGCTCCTCCAGACCTGCTGCAGCCCCTCAGTCGCTTCCTTGAAGTAAGAGTGCCAGAACTGCCTCCAGCACTTGAGGGGAGGCCTCCCCAGTGCCCAGTACAGGAGGAGAATGACGTCCCTAGTCCTGCTGGCCACGCTATTGCCGGCCCACCAAGCCCTCAGAAAAACTGGAGTCGTTATTCCTAGACGCAGCATCTCTGCACAGTGCCTGTCAATAATCACGTTACTCTGACAGTGTGGATATCCCACCCTCGACACCTCCATCAGAGCAGTGGAAACAACAAGTTCTTTCCATTCTTCGCCTGTCGCTGGCCCATTTCCATTGTGTCAACAGACAGATCTCTATTAACACTAATCTGCTAAGTGCCAC
Source organism: Rhinopomastus cyanomelas (assembly GCA_013400115.1). NCBI lineage: Eukaryota > Metazoa > Chordata > Aves > Bucerotiformes > Rhinopomastidae > Rhinopomastus > Rhinopomastus cyanomelas. The sequence goes on along the minus strand of VXBP01006374.1, from coordinate 252,835 downwards.
GACCTGACATAGTGGAAAAACAATCAAATAAAACGGACCAGGAGGACCTTTTTTTCAGTATCAGTTTGAATGTTAATCCTTTATATAGTCGTGAAAAGTTCTAGAAAGGTGCTTTTACTGCCCCATTAAGAACACAACGTGGCAACAGGCGCTTGTTACCCGGCTTGGGGTTTTTTTTTTTCCTCTCCGTCTGTTTACGGGGGATGTTTTATCAAAAATGGGTCTTTTACAAAGTCATAAAGATGTAATCCTGCCCTAAATTAGGTCATAAAGGCCTAATGTGGAAAACGAATACACTTTATTATTTTTCGAGCGTGGGTTTATGTTTATTAAAAACGCACAGCTGGTAGGAAGTCTGGAGCGCGTAGAACAGAAACGTGTTTGACTACAAGATGCTAGTGTCACTCTCTTGGAGTGCAAACAACAATGTACAAGGTGACAGGGGATCAGGCCCAGCCAGCATGAGTTTAGGAAAGGAAGGTCCTACCTAACCAGTCTGATCTCATTCTGTGACTGGTTGATGAGGAAGATGAGGAGAAGGCTGTGGATGTGCTCTGTCTAGACTTCACAGAATCACAGAATCATTCAGGTTGCAAAAGACCCCGGGATCATCAAGTCCAACATCAACCCTACTCTATGAGTTCACCCCGAAACCAGATCCCCCAACACTATGTCTAGGCATCCAGGGATGGGGACTCAACCACCAGCCAGGGCAACCCGTTCGAGTGCCTGACCACTCTCTACAGGAAGAGCTTCTTTCTGATGTCCAATCTAAACCTACCCTGTTGAAGCCAGAAACCTTTCCCTCTGGTTCTATGCAAAGCCTTCGACACAGTCTCCCGCAGCATCCTCCCAGTAGCCCATGGCTTGGATGAGTGCTCCCTCCAGTGGGTTAAAAACTGGCTGGATGTCTAGGTATGGAGAGTGATGGTGAATGGTGCTGCATCCTCTTAGTGTCCAGTGACCAGTGGTGTCCCTCAGGGATCAGTGCTGGGCCCAGTTCTATTGAACATCTTTGCTGATGACGTGGATGAGGAGATCAAATCTACCCTCAGTAAATTCACTGGTGACTCCAAGTTGGGAGAGAGTGTCTATGTGGTGGAAGGGAGGAAGATGCTGCAGAGAGATCTGGACAGGCTGGGTCAATGGACAGAGTCCAACGGAGTCTCCATCCTTGGGGATACCCTAAGCCCAAGTGGACACATCCCTGAGCAACCTGCTCTAGGTGATCCTGCTTTGAGCAGAGGGTTGGACTAGACTATCTCTAGTGGTTCCTTCCAGCCTCAGCGAGTCTGTGAGTTCCTACGTTATTCAGAGCATGTGTAGGGATTCCATAAATTCAACTTTGCTGTCTTCTCAGCGTCCTCTGGATTCCAGACCCGCATGCGTGTACCCGTCACAGCTTAAATCATGCCGTAACACATTTGCTTCCCTTCTAACCACGTTAGGAATCACACATGAAACCAGCATGCCATATAGTTCTAATTACCCTAATTGATCACAGTAGCTCTGCTGCCAACCACCAGAGTGTTGATAGGACTTCACCGGAAGCTCAGCTAGTCTGTCATCATTTGGTCTCAGAATGGAGTTCAGATGATCTTCCCTTTGCAGAACTGTAGGGTTTTTATGAAGTCAGAAATTCAGCCAGTGTGCAGAAGCTGACGCTGCCATTATCACAGTTTGCAAGTCAGTGGCCTCCTGGACCACGAAAATGATCAGGGCCATGAAAATGCTCAGAGGGCTGGAGCCCCTCTCTTACAAGGACAGGCTGAAGGGGTTGGGGTTGTTCATCCCGAAGAGAAGGCTCCAGGGGGACCTCATAGCGACCTTTCAGAAGGGGCTGCTGTCAGAAGGCTGGGGAAGACTTCATAGCAGCAGGGAGTAATAGAACAAGGGGTCATGGTTTGAAACTGGAAAAAGGCAGAAGACTAAGGGAAAACGTGGACAGGAGGAAAAAAAAGGTTGAATCTGAGGGTGGGGGATCCCTGGAACAGGCTGCCCAGAGAGGGAGTGGAGGTCCCATCCCTGGAGCCATTCAAGGCCAGGCTGGATGTGGCTTTGGGCGGTCTGGTCTGGTGAGTGATGGCCCTGTTTGTTGTAGGGGGGTTGGACTGGATGCCCTTTGGAGGTCCCTTCCAACCCTTCAGTTGTGACCTAATTCACAGTAATGAAGTGGATTTTACAAAAGCAGCATAAAATGCAGCATGGCTTCAGTATCAGGGATCCGTGGCCAGCAAAGGCTTTAGTCAGAACTTCTGCCAGGAGTTTGTGCTTCATAAAAGATCAGTCAGAGGAGATCCTTTTCCAATTAAAAACTTGAGATGTGTTCTCAGTGGGTTTGACAAGAAGTTGTTCCTGGTGGCTGGACAGGCCTGGAGCTTCATCACAACCTGATAACGTATCGTTGAGCCCTAGTTCTTAATTTAGCACTGATGCAAAGGCTTTGTAACAAAGCAGGAGAAGACTTGGTAAACAGTTGTTTCATGGTTTCAAGGTTGGGGGGCTTTTGAGATATCTTTTCTAGATTAAATATTGCAGAAACTCCTGTGGTTATGAGCTTGTCTCTGCTTTCTTAAGCAAACTTAAAAGCTTTAACATTTAATTGTAGAGTCTTTTGAGCTCAGGGTTTCATAACTATAGACCGGTCAGCCTCACCTCCATCCCAGGAAAGGTCCTTGATTTGTCCTTGATGCTGTCTCCAGGCACAGCAAGGACAAGAGGGTCATCAGGGACAGTCAGCATGGCTTCACCAAAGGGAAGTCATGCTTGACCAACCTGAGAGCCTTTTATGAGGGCAGAACCAGGTGGATAGATGACGGCAGAGCAGTGGATGTGGTCTGTCTTGACTTCAGTAAAGCATTTGACATGGTCTCCCACAGCATCCTCACAGCCAGGCTGAGGCACTGTGGTCTGGACAGTAGGGTAGTGAGGTGGAACTTGCTGCAGGATAGAAGCCAGAGTAGAGGTCATTGAGACAGAGTCTAGCTGGCGACCTGGATCTAGTGGAGTCCCCAAAGGGTCATTACTGGGACCAGTTCTATTCAATCTCTTCATTAATAACTTGGATGAGGGATTAGGGTACACTGTCAGCAAGTTTGCTGATGACACCAAGCTGAGAGGAGTGGCCAACACCCCATCAGGCTGTGCTGCCATTCAGTGGGACCTGGACAGGCAGGAGAGCTCAGCAGGGAGAAATTTGATGAAGTATAACAATGACAGTGAGGAGTCTTGCATCTGGGCAAGAACAACCCCAGGTACCAGTATAGGTTGGGGACTGACCTGTTGGAGAGCAGTGTAGGAGAAAGGGACCTGGGGGTGCTGGTGGCCAGCAGGATGGTTATTAGCCAGCAATGGGCCCTTGTGGCCAAGAAAACAAATGGGATCCTGGGATGGAGCAGAAGGGGGGTGATTAGAAGATGGTGAGAGGTTGTCCTGCCTCTTTGCTCTGCCCTACTGAGACTACATCTGGAGTCTTGTGTGGACCTCTGGGCCTCTCAGTTCCACAAGGACACAGAGCTGCTGGAGAGAGTCCAGCACAGAGCCACAGAGATGCTAAAAGGAGTGGAGCATCTCCCTGATGAGGAAAGGCTGAGGGAGCTGGGTCTCTTGAGCTTGGAAAAAAGGAGGCTGAGGGGTGACTCCATCAGTGTTGATAAATATGTGAAGGACGGGAGCCAGGAGGATGAAGCCAGGCTCTGCTCAGTGTCATCTAATGATAGGACAAGGAGCAATGAGTGTCAGCTGAAACAGAGGAAGTTCCGTGTTAGTCTGAGAAGGAACTTCTTCCCAGTGTGGGTGAAGAGCCCTGGAAGGGACTGCCCAGAGGGCTTGTGGAGTCTCCTTCTCTGGACACATTTCAAACCCTCCTGGCCATGTTCCTGTGGACTGGATCTAGGGGATCCTGCTGTGTGCAGGGGGATTGACTTGCTGCTCTTTTGAGCTCCCTTCCAATCCCTGATGTCCTGTCATTCTGTGTAATGGCCTTTTCCAACCTAAATGATTCTCTGATTCTCTGCAGTGTCAGGTTTTTGCCCTCCTACACATGAATGACAACTGTTTCCTTTCCTGAACTGTTCACCTTCCAATTAGTAAAGGGGTAGAACTACAGAACTTTGTTTGTGTTTGGGGAATTTAATTTCTCCTGTTTGTAAAAAGAGATTGGAGCACTCTTGTTTTCATCCTGACCGCTCCTGTCTTCAAGGTGCTCCACGTTGGGAAGGTTTATTGTACAAGACGTCGCTCTGTAGCAGTCCTGCTCACTGAACTTTGCAGTCACCGACAGCAAGGAAGTTGGGTTTCAGGAGTTTCAGTTAGCACTCTGGTTTGTTGACAGCTGCCTTGATATTTAAAGAAAGGCAGCAAGAATTTATCACTTGATGAAAATGTTCATGATTAGACGTTCTGTTGTGTTGGGGTGTGGGTCGGACTTCTTTCAGAAAGCTCCCTTTGTGTTCTTACCATGGGTAAAATGCCCTGTAGAGTGACAAGGATTGTGGAGTTTTAGATCATTAAATTTAACAAGTTCTGGTTTTCCCAAGCAGTGAGCTCAGAATTCTTCTTGCCAAATGCAGACGGGTAGGAGAAAGCTCTTGCAGAAATGCATTCAAGAAAGAGCTTGGGGTGCTGGAGCGGGTTCAGAGAAGGGCAGTAAGGTTGGGGAAGGGTCTGGAGAACAAACCTTATGAGGAGCAGCTGATGGAGCTGGTGCTGACTAGTCTGGAGAAAAGGAGTCTGGCATCTGGGAGAAGCAGCCAACACCCCAGCAGGCTGAGCTGCCATTCAGTGGGACCTGGACAGGCTGGAGAGCTGGGCAGGAAGAAATTGAATGAGCTAAACCAGGGCAGTGTAGAGTCTGGTATCTGGGCAAGAACAACCCCAGGCACCATGATAGGGTGGGGACAGATCTGTTGGAGAGCAGTGGAGGAGAAAGGGACCTGGGTGTCCTGATGGCCAGCGGGATGGCCAGAAGCCAGTAAGGAAGGCCAGTGGCATCCTGGGATGGATTAGAAAGGGGGTGATTAGTAGATGGAAAGAGGTTCTCCTCCCCCTCTACTCTACCCTAGTGAGGCCACATCTGGACTATTCTGTCCAGTTCTGGACTCCCTGATTGAAGAAGGACAGAGATCTGATTGAGTGAGTTCAACGGAGGGCCATGGGGATGATTAGGGGACAGGAGCACCTGCCTTATGAGGAGAAATTGAGAGACCTGGGACTTGTCAGCTTGGAGAGGAGAAGGTTATGAGGAGACTTAATCACTGTCTATAAATCCATGAGGGCTGGGTGTCAAGAGGAAAGAGACAATCTCTTTTTATTTGCGCTCTGTGATAGGACAAGGGGCAGTGGGTGTCAGCTGGAGCACAGGAAGTTCCATCTCAACATGAGGAAGAACTTCTTTACTGTAAGGGTGACAGAGCACTGGAGCAAGCTGTCCAGGGAGGGTGTGGAGTCTCCTTCTCTGCAGACTTTCAAGACCTCTCTGAATGGGTTCCTGTGTGACCTGTCTTAGCTTCCATGATCCTGCTCAACAGTGGGGGTTGGACTTGATGAACCCTCGAGGTCCCTTCCAACCCCTAGTGATCTGTGTGTCTGTGTATCTTACGGATGCACCACCAACAGACCATTCAGCCAGGTGATGGGATGTGTTTACGTGTGTAAAGAATGTCAGGGCTGCACAGAGAAAACGAGTGGAAGATACCAGCTCTTACTGGTCTCAAACCAGTACAATCACGATGATGTTTCTTCAAGTTGCATTTCCCAGGAAGAGCTTTTCCTCTGACAGAACTTTATCTGATCTACGTGTTCATAAAGATGCCTGTTTGGGTCATAGAATTAAACGCGGTTGCTCATATATTTGCCTGTCTCCTCTCACATGAGGGATGAAGTGTGAGATCCCTGTTTACTTGCTCACTAGAGTTGATTAGTGGTTGGACTTCAAGGTCTTCTCCAACCTAAATTATTCTGAGGAGGGTTGTGGAGTCTCCTCCTGTGGAGATGTTTAAATCCTGCCTGGCCTGTGTGACTGGATCTAGGTGATCCTGCTGTGGCAGGGGGATTGAGCTGGATGATCTTTCCAGGTCCCTTCCAATCGCTAATGTTCTGGGATTCTACCTTGTTCTCCTATAAATCCACTCTAAACTCCGTCATCCCAAACTGTTCTCTCTCATCCTGTTGAACTAATTCCTAAGCCCAGTGTTGTTACTGATCCTCTCTTTCTCAGCCCTGTGGTGGTTTGCTCTGATTCAAGCAAAGCTTTCCCCATTCTAGTAGGGTGAAGGGCTTGCCAGCAGCCAAGCACACCTTAACTTGCTTCTTTCCCCCAACCACCTTGTTTTTGTCAGACAAAACTGCAAACAAGAAAGCAAATTGTAGTGTTTTCTGCTATTAACTGCAAGATTGTGTCTTCTTGCTTGTAGGCAGCTGGGCTTAGGCTGGCGGGCTGCCCACGGCGATGCTCAAGGACGCTGCTGTGCTGGGAGGTTGGGTCAGATCAAGCAGTTGGTTTTTCTGAAAGCGAAGGCAGTGTTTTCCCCTCGTTAGTGGAACAAGTCCTTGTCAGCACACAAACACAGCCAGCAGGGCAGCACACTGATACCTGTTTTGCCTCATGCCCAGCTTCCTCCACAAACCATCTTTCTCTTGTGCATGTTAAAATAATGGCTTTTAAGTTTAAAATGGGCTCGGCTGAGCTCCAGTTATTAACTGCTCCATCAGGACAGTTCTGCACTTATCAGGGCTGAGGTCTGCAGAGGAGCCGAGGGAGCTGACTGCGTAAAGCTGTGTCTGTGCTGGGGGATTAGCTGTGCCTGTGCGCTCTGGCACTGGAGCTAACAAGCATGAGCCCGTGAGATTCAGTTTTCTTATCCTCCAAAATCAGGTGGTCATCTCCAGACTGCCTCCTGAGAGTAGGTTCTGGCCTCTGAGCTGTGTCCCAGCACTGGTGAATGGCAGTAGCCCTGTGCCTGTCACCCTCACTGGGAAGAAGGTCCTTCTCACACTGATGTGGAACCTCCTGTGTTCCAGCTCACACCCAGTGCCCCTTGTCCTGTCATTGGGTTCCCCTGAGCAGAGCCTGGCTCCATCCTCCTGACACCCACCCTTCACACATTTATCAACATTCATGGGGTCACCATTCTGGCTCCTTTTTCCAAGCTTGAGAAACCCAGCTCCCTCAGCCTCTCCTCATCAGGGAGATGCTCTCCTCCCTTCATCATCTCTGTGGCTCTGTGCTGGGCTCTCTCCAGCAGCTCTGTGTTCTTCTGGAACTGAGGGGCCCACAACTGGTCACAGGATTCCAGATGTGGTCTCAGCAGGGCAGAGTAGAGGGGGAATGGAACCTCTCTCCATCTACTAACCACCCCTGTACTGATCCACCCCAGGATGCCAATAGCCTTCCTGGCCACCAGGGCCCATTGCTGGCTCCTGGCCATCCTGCTGTCTTGTTTCAGTGCTCAGATTTTTAACAAACACAGAGGTTTATTTTGCTCTATTGCAATAAAAAATACCCTTGGTTTTCAGGCAGGGCGCCAAGAGAACTGTTGCCCTTCCAATAAATACTTGTCGGGATACTTTCCTTTTGGTTTATGTGTTTGTTTTCCCCAGTCCTTCCAGCATCCCATCCCAGTACCATCAGTTCTAACCCACTTAGCTGCCCTCGTGGAGCAGCCTGGTCTGAGATCTTCGCTACAGAGGGCTTCTGTGTATCCCAGGATCCCGGACTCTTCAGACAGCACATCCCCTGTGATGAAGGTGAAGCTTAGAGATCTTTATTCCAAAGACAGAATCTTCTCATCTGTGAGTCTGTAGAGGCTGAGAAAGCTGTTGAGTTTGGACATCTGCAAATCCAGATGACACGCTCGCCTCTGGAAATACTCCCTCCTGGAAAACAAGAGCTGTTCCCTCTTGGGGAGCGTTACCCATGGGCAGTGTAGGATGAGGGCACAAGGGGTTGCTCAGGGGGGTGGCTTTGCTCGTGAAGAGGCAGCATCCCCCTCTCCTGGAAGGAAACATCGCGGCCACGTTGTGATCGCCCACTGCGGGCACCCGCCGAGAACAGACCGTCGATTGTGAGGGCGTGAGGTGGAGTGTTTCGTGTGGGTGGGTGTGTGTCTGTCTCTTAACAGGTTAAAGTTAGACCTGTGCAAACTTGGAGAAGGCTAAATCCAAGTTCAGGCTGGCTCACTGCCAGAAGTGGCTGGAGCTGGCAAATTTAAATCATTTTCGAGTCACAGCTGGTTTTTTCTGGGTTTTATGTCATCACTTATGAGTTAAAACTGAGGAAAAACCTGTTTGTAACCCGTTTCACCTCTTTATGCCTCTTGCCATGGGTTGTGCCTTGTTTGGTGAGAGCTACACACCGATGGGATTGTGCAGCGTGTCAGGCGACTGGAATGGCCCCTCTATCGGGCAGGGGCTTTGTCAGCTTTTATTTGATGCTGGTGCTGGTCTCTTCTCACGGGTCATTAGCGACAGAAGCAGAAGGAAGGGCTTCAACAGGGGAGGTTTAGACTGGACATCAGGAAGAACTTCTTCCCAGAGCGCTGGACTGGGCTGCCCAGGGTGGTGGTTGAATCCCCATCCTTGGATGAGTTTAAAAGTCACTTAGATGTGGTGTTGGGGCATCTGGTTTCAGGGTGAACTTGTGGAGTAGAGCTGATGGTTGGACTCGATGATTCCCCAAGGGTCTTTTTCCTACCTCAATGATTTTATGATGCTGTCATTCTTCACAGTGCATCAACTGCTGAAGTAGCTAGAAGAAAGTGGTTCTTAAAACTTTTTTCATCAAAGCAAATTATTTTTCCACTTCGTTTTCATGCAGTTCAGACATGAAATGACAATTTTGAAGTGGACACCTCGGGAAGTGTCACGCTTCTGGCTTAAGGTCAGTGGTAAATTCAGAGTTCCTTAGCACTTTGTACTGGATTATTCCTGTGGTAGAAGGATAATTTATAGACATTAGGAGTTTCCAGGTGAAACTACTCAGGAGCCACAAACCTAACTGTACACATATGGATGGTTTTTAAGGTTGTGGATGGTTAGTACGAACAGATCTGATAGGATGTGGAGAAGGGGGCTGTGGACGCATCATGGGAATCGGAGGAAACAGTTTGCTTCAGTAAAATGTAGGTGCCTGGTTAGGACCTGACCTTTGGAAGAGCTGTCCAAACATTTACTCACTCTCACAACACCCTCGTGAAGTAGAGGATAAATATTGTCTCAATTTTATGGAACAAGAAGGTGAGCACCAAGCAAGAGAGTCTGCATTAAGACTGAGGAATTTGGGGCATGCGCTCGTGTGCTTAATCCATTAGACCACGGTGTTTGGTTTGTCAATAGTCCCACGTGTTATAAACTAGACCAAACCTTTAAAATACCAATTAGTTTAGATAGGCAGGAGTTCAGTTCTCTTTGCATGAAACACAGAGGTGAAGCCGTTTCACATCATCTTGGGACCCAAACGTGGTGAGTTCATTGCATGCATGTCTTAAAGTGAGGATTGCTATTGATGATGGGAGGGTATCTCACAGTACCCTTCTTCTGGAGGAAGGGCAGCTTGGAAAAAGGGGTGGTGTTTCCATATTTAAAGGAGTAGATCATCACTTTACCCTTAGTTTAGGACAACTTCAGGGAAGCGATGCTGTATGTGGACACAATCACAAAATCATTCAGGTTGGAAAAAACCCCTGGGATCATTGAGTCCAACCATCAACCCTACTCTACACCCCAAAACCACGTCCCCAACACCACATCTAAGCAACTTTCAAACACATCCAGGGATGGGGACTTAACCACCACCCTGGGCAGCCCATTCCAGGGTATGACCACTCTCTCAGTGAACAATTTCTTCCTGATGTCCAGTCTATACCTCCCCTGTTGAAGCTTGGAGCCCTTTCTCTGCTTCTGTCGCTAATGACCTGTGAGAAGAGCCCAGCACCAACATCTCTACAATGTCCTTTCAGATAGTTGTAGAGAGCGATGAGGTCTCCCCTTAGCCCACTCTTCCTCCAACTAAACAGCCCCAACTCTCTCCATCTCTCCTCATCAGACTGATTCTCCAGGCCCTTCCCCAGCTTCGTTGCCCTCCTCCACACTCGCTCCAGCACCTGGATGTCTCCCTTGGAATGAGGTGTCCAAACCTGGACCCAGTACTCAAGGTGCATCCTCACTGGTGCTGAGTCCGGGGGTGCAATCACCTCCTTACTCCTGCTGGATGCACAGTCTCTAATCCAGGCCAGGATGCCATTGGCCTTCTTGGCCACCTGGGCACCCTGCTGGCCCAGATTCAACGTCCTGTCCATTAGAACCCCCAGGGCTCTCCAGCCACCCTGACCCTAGCCTGTAGCACTGCAGGGGGTTGTTGGGACCAAAATGCAGGACCCCACACTTGGCTCTATTGAAACTCACACAATTCCCCTCAGCCCATCGATACAGCCTGCCCAGGTCCCTCCATTCAGCCTCACTGCTCTCCAGCAGATCCACACTCCCTCCCGACGTGGTGTCGTTGCATTTGTCTACAACAAGTTTACTTTGGGCTTGAGCAGAGTAGCAGCTTTGCTGTCACTCACAGCCAGTCCTTGCAATGCTCTCAGTTGAAAGCCAGGCTGATAAGCTCTGGAAGACAAGGACAAAATCATCTCTTCCAAGCTGCAGTGGGACCGAAATGATGCGGGACAAGAGGGCAAACGCTGGGAGCTGGAAGAACAGCAGAACAGAGCAGCACGGAATGTCAAACCGCATTTTTTGGGGCGCTTTTTGACTCCATTTCCATAAATGCAGGAGGGAATTACGCTGCGAATACTTGAAACTGTTTATTTTCATTTTTGGCTTGATTTCCTAGCATTGAAAAAACCATGTCTAATGATCTCGGGCATTCTTGAAGAGAAAAAAAAATACATTATATTTTACATAATGGTTTGCATGTGTGAGTTCCCTCTGGCAGGAGCACTGTAATTAGCCTGTCGTCTCTCAGAGAAGAGACTATCTGTCTTAAAGATGCAACAGCGAGCCTTGGCTGCTACAGCTACGAGTGGAACGTTGTGATTTTGTCAAAAGATAAACATTATCCCCTTTTTACTTATTCATCTTCCTCCTCTTCCTGCCTCTTTGGCTCAGAGCTGGGCCTGGGCAGGCAACGGACAGCTGAGTACAGTTTTCTTCCTTCCTCATTCAGCGAGACATGGCAAAAGGTCTTGGCTTCTTGACGTCAATAACTTTGCTTCAACTCAACGTGGAACTGCTGGGGCAGCCTTTCAGAAATGGAAAGGTACAATAAAAGATCCTCCTGTGGTGGGGGGATTGGACTGGATGATCTTTTGAGATCCCTTCCAATCCCTTATGATTCTATGATCCTCCTGTGGTGGGTGGATTGGACTGGATGATCTTTTGAGGTCCCTTCCAATCCCTAATGTTCTGTGATTCTGTGAAGTTTCTGGTTTACTCGTGAAGTACCCAATTCGCTGAAGGTCCCCTTTCCTTTGGGACTGTCCACATACCACCCATGAGATATAGAATCAGGGAATTGTTGAATTGTTTAGGTTGGAAAAGACCTTTAAGATCATCAAGACGATCTGTTAACCCAACATTGCCAAGTCTGCAAGCGAGCCGTGTCAACGAGCGTTGTGTCCACGTGTCTTTTAAGTAACTCCTGGGGTGGAGACTCCACCACTGCCCTGGGCAGCCTGTTCCAGCTGAACAACCCTTCCAGGGAAGACATGGTTCTTAATAACTAGCGTAAACCTCCCCGGACACAACTTGAGGCTGTTTCCTCTTGTCCTATCAATTGTGACTTGGGAGAAGGGACCACCTCCACCTTTCTCCAACCATCTGGATGTCAGGTAGCTGTAGACAGCATGAAAGTCTCCCCTCAGCCTCCTTTTCTCCCAAGTGAACACCCCTAGTTCCTTCATCTGCTCTTCACAGGACCTGTGCTCTCGACCCTTCCCCAGCGAGTGGAGGATGTGCAATATTATGCCCATGCTCAACTTTACTGTGGCTATTAAAAGCCAATCAAGCCAAATCAGGTGGTGGCAGACGGGGTTGTGCGTTTCAGGCTCTTGTGGTCTTCTTACTACAGAGAGTAATTTTTGTCGAAAGGCTTTGCTGCTTTTGGGTAGTCATGTGTATTCTTGATCAGAGGAGAGGGAAGGAGAGAAGAAGTACTCAAAACCACCACAGAGCTGGAGAAACAAAACTGCTCTGAGCTGGCACAGCAGCCCTGGTGTGTGTTAACTCTGGGTGTTGTCATGCCTGAGGTTTCTTTTCCAGCATCAGCAAAGCAAGCTGGGATACAGGAGATGGTCACGTATGGCCTCTCTCCAGGCCCAGCTGGTTCCATTAGCAGGGACTGGGGGAGAAGGTGAGGTTTTGAGCAGGGACAGGAGGATATGGAATTGCATTTGGAAGAACATCTTGCCAATAGTATGGGAGGTCTTGTCCAACCTAAGCAATTCTATGTTTCAGTAATTCCATGTCCTTAGTACAACCTCCTTCTCAAAGCAGGGTCACCTGTGGGGTCAGACTATCCAAGTGTGATTTATCACTTCCCCCTTGGAAGAAGAAGGAGAAGTAACAGGAACATTGATTTGGGAGGATATTTCATGAAAACTGTGAGGGGAAAAAACCTCAGGTGATGTGGAAGGATGTTTTCTAACCAGCCATTGGAGGTGGTGGTACCAGGGCAGAAAGGAGAACAAGCACTAAAATCTTTGATGGATCATCTGTGGAAATGCACTCCAAGGAGAAAAAGGACACCTGAACCAAACCACAGGAGCTTAGAGTCATAGGATCATTCAGGCTGGAAAAGACCCTTGGGATCATCGAGTCCAACCATCAACCCTACGGTACAAGTTCACCCCTAAACCAGATCCACCACCACCACATCTAAGCATCTTTTAAACTCATCCAGGGATGGGGGCTCAACCACCAGAGCTTCCCTCTGAACATAAGGAAACCCTTTTTTACTGTGAGGGTGACCAAGCAGTGATACCGGTTGCCCAGGGATGATGTAGAGTCTCCCTCCATAGAGATACTTAAGAGCTGTTTGGCTGTGGTCTTGGGTCGCCATCTCTAGGTTGCTTTGCTTGAGCAGAGGAGGTTGGATCAGATGACCTCTGGAGGTCTGTTCCCACCTCAAGCACTGCTGTGGCTCAAAGCCAAAGCTCAGGAGGCACCTCCAGGTTGCCTGACGTGGGAAAACTTGAATGTTGCATCACAAGAGCCAGAGCAGGTTGCCCAGGGATGTGGAGGTTCCTGCCCTGGAAGTGTTTAGAAGTGTGTAGCCGTGGTGGCTAGTGACACAGCACAGAGATTGGTTATAGGGCAGCACAGAGCTGCGTTATGGGGTGGCACAGAGTTGGGCTGTAGGGTGGAACAGAGCTGCGTTATGGGGTGGCACAGAGCTGGGTTATAGAGTGGCACAGAGCTGGGTTATAGGGTGACACAGAGATGGGTTATAGGGTGGAACAGGGCCGGGTTATAGGGATATAGGGACTTGGCAGGGTGAGGTTAGTGGCAGAACAAGATGATCTTAAAGGTCTTTTCCAACCTAAGTGATGCTGTGGTTCTTTGATCCCATGTGTAAGGCTGGTCCTTCAGAGAACACGTTGCTGTGCTGGTGAAAACCAGCTGCCCTGGCCAGGACATTTCTCCTCAGATAATGATGTGTGGACCAGTATCTCTGAAGGCTGACAAATTGTTGGAGCTGCACCACGTCCATGTAGTCAGTCTGGATGAAATCTCTTTTCTTCTTCCTTACAACCTTTCCCTCACCACTCCTCTGCTTCCCTTTGCCAACTAGTCAGAGAGTTTCTCAACCCTGGGTTCTGCTGTAAGCTGTAATTTCATTCTATTATGAGTGAGCCCTGCTACTGCTGGCCTGGAGCTGATTATTGTTTGTGTATGTCCACATCACTAGTGAGAGAGTCAGGACGAAAGAGACTTCTCGGAACCTTAGAAGATTTTCAGAATCTCCTTGTTATTCTTTTCAGATTCCCCAAAAAAGGAATTTTTTTGGGATTTGCTTTTCTCTTTCAATTGTGTCTTTGTGGCCAAGAAGGCCAACGGCATCCTGGGGTGACTCAGAAAGGGAGTGGTTAGTAGATCAAGAGAGGTTCTCCTCCCCCTCTACTCTGCCCTGTTGAGACTGCATCTGGAATCTTGTGTCCAGTTCCTGGGCCCTCAGTTCCACAAGGACCCAGAGCTGCTGGAGAGCAGCACAGAGCCAGAGATGATGGAGTGGGGCATCTCCCTGCTGAAGGACCTGGGTCTCTTGAGTTGGAAAAAAGGAGCCTGAGAGGTGACCCCATGAATGTTGATAAATATGAGAAGGATGGAGCCAGGCTCTGCTCAGGGGCACCCAATGACAGGACAAGGAACATTGGGTGTGATCTGGAACATAGGAGGTTCCACATCAATGTGAGAAAGAACTTCTTCCCAGTGAGGGTGACAGAGCACTGGAAGGGGCTGCTCAGGAGGTTTGTGGAGTTTCCTTCCCTGGAGACATTTCAAACCCTCCTGGCCATGTTCCTGTGTGACTGGATCTAGGGGATCCTGCTGTGGCTGGGGGATTGGACTGGATGATCTTTCAAGATCCCTTCCAATCCCTAATGGTCTGTGAATCTGTGCTGCTGCACCAGTCACTTCCCTAAGGACTCCTCCAATAAATCTTGGGGTGCCATCATCTCCCATGCATTGACATTTCTACTTCTTGATACTTTTTCCTCCACAAAGATCAAAAACAGTTTGAAGGGACCATTATTCTAGCCCTGCTCCTGCTGTCATTTGTTTCTGTCCCAGGAAGAACCACTTATTTCTGAGAATGACACCACTGCTCTGGTAGCCACCAAGACCCAGCTTTCTTCAATGGGCTGCTGTGGAATATGATGCATCTCATTCCTTTCATCGAGCACAACGTGCTTGTGTGGTCTGTACTTCTGAACTGGATCCATGGCTGGATGTTTTGAAGCTGCATTCCTATTCTTCTGCTCTTGGACAGAGTGTAGGATCATGGAATTGCTCAGGTTGGAGAAGACCTTGAAGATCATCAAGTCTAATCATGAACCCAGCTGCTAAACCCTGTCCCTGGGCTCCAGGTGTGAGCAAACTGCCTGGAAACAACAGATTAAGCCGACTCTTGTGATTACCTCTAAAATGTTGGTTAGTAGCCATCTCTGAATCTGGTTGGTTAATAGCCATCTCTGTTGGTTAACAGCCATCTCTGAATCTGGTTGGTTAATAGCCATCTCTGTTAGTAGCCATTTCTGAATCTGGTTGGTTAATAGCCATCTCTGTTGGTTAGTAGCCATTTCTGAATCTGGTTGGTTAATAGCCATTTCTGTTGATTAGTAGCCATCTCTGAATCTGGTTGGTTAATAGCCATTTCTGTTGGTTAACAGCCATCTCTGAAGCTACTCTTTATTAGGAGAAACTTGTAGTCCCCTTTTTCCATGTCAGTGTGTCTTCTTAGTAGATGGTTAGTAGCCATCTCTGAATCTGGTTGGTTAATAGCCATTTCTGTTGATTAGTAGCCATCTCTGAAACTGGTTGGTTAATAGCCATTTCTGTTGGTTAACAGCCATCTCTGAATCTGGTTGGTTAATAGCCATCTCTGTTGGTTAGTAGCCATCTCTGAATCTGGTTGGCTAATAGCCATTTCTGTTGGTTAACAGCCATCTCTGAATCTGGTTGGTTAATAGCCATTTCTGTTGGTTAATAGCCATCTCTGAATCTGGTTGGTTAATAGCCATCTCTGAAGCTACTCTTTATTAGGAGAAACTTGTAGTCCCCTTTTTCCATGTCAGTGTGTCTTCTTACCTTCTCCTGGCAGTTCTCCTGGAGGCCCTCTGATTCCGACGTGTTCTTTTCAGGATGAGCCAGGTGCATTATCCTGCAGGATTCCTCAGAACATAAGGATCCCATTGGAAGAAAAGAAACTCTCTTGGCTGTGCTGCCTTCTGATTGCTCCCATTATGGTTTCTGTTATTTATTATGATTGTTTCACTTATTATTATCACTCCAGATTATGGGTTAATACCCAGCTATTGTCCAACTAAATTAATTCCTCCAGTTGCTGAAATGATTTACTATATCTTGATTTTCTGTTCTCTGCTGCTGGCCCTGGGTTCTTTCAAATCAGGGAGAGGTAAGCTCTTGCACAAATGGGAGTGGACGCGTAAAAGATTGGTGGTTGATGCTGACCCAACGTGCATACGATGAGGATTTCTCTGGGGTTTACTCTTGCTCTATCACTAGATCCAGTCTGGCCCCACTGACTGGATGCAATGTCTCCCAGATGAGGAAAGGCTGAGGGAGCTGGGTTTCTTGAGCTTGGAGAAAAGGAGACTGAGGGGTGACCACATGAATGTTGATAAATATGGAAGAGGCAGGTGTCAGGAGGATGGAGCAGGTTCTGCTCAGTGGCATCTAATGATAGGACAAGGAGCAGCAGGTGTGAGCTTGAACAGAGGAGAAGGAACTTCTTCGTGGTGATGGTGCCAGAACCCTGGAAAGGGCTGCCCAGGGGGGTTGTGGAGTCTCCTTCTCTGGAGACATTTCAAACCCACTTGGCCATGTTCCTGTGCAGCTGGATCTGAAGGATCCTGCCGTGTCAGGGGAATTGGACTGGATGATCTTTCGAGGTCCCTTCCAATCCCTAAATGTTCTGTGACTCTGTGATTCTGTGATCCACCGCTTAGATAGCTCAGTGCATGTGTCCAGAGGGCTTCTTAACACCCTTGTTGGACTTCTTTTCACGTTGAGGCTACCACTGCAGTGGAGACAGTCATAGCTGTTGTTCCTATAACTTATGTTTGTGTAGGAAAGTAGAACCAGAGACATTCAAGGAAACGAACAGTGGAACAAACTACCAGGAGAAGTTCCGCATTGTCTGGTTCTCGATGCCTCCGAGTGAAGGTCAAATGGATTTCTGGAAAATGCACTTTTGTTTAACTGGTGACTGGCTCAGAACAGGGGCCACTGGCTGGAATTCTGTGGTCTGTGGTACTCAGGAGGTCAGACTAGATGATCTAATTATCCCTCTGGCTTGAAGCTGTGCGAGTGTGAGCAATTCCCCTGATTACAAGACACTTTCTGTCCACGAAAAGCTGCAGGACTGAGCTGTCAGTTCCCAGTAAAGAATATTTGCTGCTCTGCCATCAAATTAAAGGTTCCATTTTTTGGGCATCTCATTGTTGAATCCTAGTTTAGAATGCAAAGACCTTTGTGTAGGCAAGTGGAGCAAACCCTCATCACCTCCAGCATGAGGGCAAGTCTCTCGTGAGCGTAGCCCTTGGATTCCAACTCCCAGCTGAACTAGGACTGTGCTTGTGGAGTTTCAGCGCCAAGGAGGGTTAACGGGTTATTGACAGCTTTAGGAATGAAATGTCAGGGAGGAAATTAGAGCAAACGTGTCTCCTGAGCCAGCACGCAGCAGGGCTGGTTTTAATAGACACGGCAGATCCTCCGCAGGAACGCCTGCGCTGCTCGTGCAGTGCCGCGGCTTCCAGATGGCAAGAGCACGCACACACACGCGGAGCCCACGCAGGCACCTATCGTTTATCCCTTCCTCCTCTGGATTCACCCAGAAGGGAGGCAAGTGGTACCGCAGCCCACCCCAACTGCTTGCTGCTCTTTGTTGGCCAGGGAGTGCGGGGTGGGCGTGGGGTTACATCTGGAGGGCTGTGGAGCCCACCAACGGAGACTGCGTCCGTGTTGAATGAGAACATCCACCACTGTTCTTAGCCACTTCCTGCTGATTCCACTGTTTCACTTGACCTGGGCTGGTCCACGCCCCGTATTAGAAAGTAGGTGGCAAATTCTTTAGGAGGAGGGGGTGGAACAGGTTGCCCGGGGAGGTAGCTGAGGCCCCATCCCTGGAGATATTCAAGGTGAAGCTGGACAAGGTTCTGGGCAACCTGATCCAGTTGAGGATGTCCCTCAGTTGGACTTGATGACCTTTGGAGGTCCCTTCTAAACCAATAGGTTCTAGGATTCTGTGAGTCCTTTGCACCTGATCCCGTTGAGATGGTGCTTCGTCTTTATAGAGTAGAAAACACCTTGATGGATCCTAACAGGACCAGCCCTGCACTCTTTGATAAGTGAACATGCGGCAATCGAGTTGTTCTGGTGTCAGCGGGCACACAAATCAGAATGTTCCAACATCAGAGAGGCACTCAGAGTCAAAAAAAAACCCTACAAACCTCCGTACAGGATTCGAATATTCCTCAGTGTTCTTGGAAAAATATGGGCTGCAAGATCAGGAGAAGCTCTTGATGGAGCCATGAGCAGGTAATCCATCTCCCGATCCGTGAGGCTGTGCTCATGAGTGAACTGTGGCAACCAGCCAGGAGGATCTCGTGGCCTGGCCAGTTTGTTCTCAGCCAAGTATCGAGTTGATGGATGTGGGGATAAATGTTTGTCTTCTGTATGAAAGCTGTAGGTGAGACGTGGTGCCATGTGCCCTTGTGGCCAGGAGGGCCAGTGTTATCCTGGGGTGCGTCGAGAAACGTGCGTCCTGCAGGTCTAAGGGAGGTTCATCTTCCCCTCTACTCTGTGCTGGTGAGATCACACCTGGGGTGCTCTGACCAGTTTCTGGTGTCCTGAGTTCAAGAGAGACAGGGATCTATTGGAGAGAGTCCAGTGGAGGGCTACGAGGATGGTGAAGAGACTGGACTGAGAGAAAGGGGGTGTTTAGTCCAGAGAAGAGAAGGCTGAGAGGGATCTCAGTAATGTCTCTAAATATCTGAAGGGTGGGTGCCAAGAGGAAGGGGTCAGTCTCTTAATGTTTACAAATATAGAACAGGAGGGTGTCAGGAGGACAGAGCCAGGCCCTGCTCAGGGGCACTCAATGATAGGACAAGGGGTAATGGGTGTGAGCTGGAACAGAGGAGGTTCCACATCAGTGTGAGAAGGAACTTCTTCCCAATGAGGGTGCCAGAGCCCTGGAAGGGGCTGCCCAGGGAGGTTGTGGAGTCTCTTTCTCTGGAAACATTTAAAACCCACCTGTGTGACTGGATCTAGGGGATCCTGCTGTGTCAGGAAGATTGGACTGGATGATCTTTCAAGGTCCCTCCCAATCCCCAGTGTTCTGTGATTTGGCCTTCATCCTTAATGGCCTAAAGTTTGGCTGTGATCCTGCTCTTCAGAAGTTCAAGAGGGACTGGAGAAGGCATTTGGATGCGGCGCTATTTCTAATAGAAATGTCATAAGCCCGAGTGCTGACTAATAATTCATTCTGCTGCCGACGTGTTGTTTTAACCGCTTCAGCTGCCTCAGCGCCCGGGCTCTGTCCTCCAGCCCGCAGCACAAATACACGTGGAAGATGGATGGGAATCCATTCCGCAGCCTAATCCTGACTCGTTTGTTCAGTTGCACCTGAGAGAAAGGTCCAAATAGATGTTCTTCTGGTTTTAATCAGCCCGAGTACAATCGATTCAACTTTTGCCTGGATAAGGGGGGGAATGAAAGCCGGGGGAGAGCCTCAAGATTTGGCTCTGGTTCATTAACCTCAGGGCAGCCTTCATTCTGTGTGATTTTTAAGCTATTAAGCCCCTTGGTTGGCTTCCTCACGTGTGGGTGATGAAACGGAAGAAGCCCAGGCGTCGAGTCCCCGGACGCACGTTTCACCCGGGTGGCCGGAACGCCGCGTCACCCTCGGTGCATGGAAACGGGGTGGGATTGAAGAAATTAGCGGGGTCACCAAAGGAAACCACGAGAGGAAAAGGCTCTGCACGTGGAGCCACTGCAGCGCTCCGGCGAACGTGTCGGTGCGGACTAAGCAAACAGGTTTGTTTACAGACAAGCTCCGCGTTAGCTTCCACCCTTGCGCAGCGCTTTGCCAAGCAAAATCCCGCTAGGAGTAGGATGTTCGCACCCGAGCAGGAGTTTTCTTGGATAAATATTTTTTCTATATTGAGACCAAAACCACTGCTACAAATTTCAGGCTTTGATGGAAATAGTACCGGGCTCCAACTTGGTATTTTTTGCTTTTCCTTCTTTTTGTCTCCTCCCACCTCCCTCCCTTCTTCTTCCCATCTCCTCCACTGGCAGCCACTGATGCGTTACCTGAGTTCCTCTTCCCTCCCAGGCGCTGGGGTGCAGACACACCAGGAAGGAGCAGCCAGGGCAAAGGGCCACGGAGCATGAGAAAACGTCTCTGTTGACAAGACTTGGGCTCTTGGTTCCCCACTGAGGTGTTCTCTTGGATCAGAGGTGCTCTGGCCTTTGCGGAGAGCACTCGCAGAGGGTTTGCAAGGGGTGGAGGAGGAGATGCCTGTTGGGAGATGTCATTAGATGCTCCTTTGCATGGACTTATGGAATCATAGAATGGCTTGGGCTTCCCTGGGCAACCTGTCCCAGGGCCTCGGCACCCTCATGGGGAGGAATTTCTGCCTCAGATCTCTCCTCGGTCTCCTCTCTTTCAGCTTGAACCCAGTGCCCTTGTCCCAGCACTGGATCCTTCAGAGAAAGTCCCTCTCTAGCTTTCCTGGAGCCCCTTCAGGTACTGGCAGCTGTTGTAAGGTCTCCTCTGATCTCTCTCTTCTCCAGGCTGAACAGCCCCAGTTCCCTCAGGCTGTCCCCAGGGCAGAGGGGCTCTAGACTAGATGATATTTCGAGGTCCCTTCCAATCCCTAATGTTCTGTGGTTCTGTGATCGTGCTCGTGGCCTCCTCTGGCCTCACTTCAACAGCTCCAGGTCCTTCTTATACTGGGGACTCCAGAACTGGCCACAGGACTCCAGGTGAGGTTCCAAAGAGCAGAGTAGAGGAGGAGAACCCCCTCCCTCAATTTGCTGGTGACACTTTTTGTGATCCAGCGCAGGGTGCCCTTGGCCCCCTGGGGTGCATCACACAGCATAGAACAGTGGGATTTGGAAGGGACCTCTCAAGATCCCTCAGTCCAACCCTCCTGCCAGAGCAGGATCCCCTAGAGCAAATCCCGAGGGAACCGCTCAGGACCATCTGGGTGTCTCCAGAGCAGGAGACTCCACAACCTCTCTGGGCAGCCTGGGCCAGGGCTGTCACCCTCCCCATGGAAACGTTTTCCTTCTGTTCAAAGTGACCCTCCTGAGTTCCAGTTTGTGCTGTTGCTGGGCACCGCTGAGAAGAGTCTGCTGCTGGCACTCACCCTGCAGGGCAGTGTGTGATTCCCCTGCAGTCTCTTGGAATCAGAGAGGAGAGGAAGAGGAGGCAAAAGGGAAGGAAAGGAGGAAGGGGAGGGGGTGGGAATGGAGGGGAGGAAAAGGGAAGGGAAGGGAAGGGAAGGGAAGGGAAGGGAAAAGAGTATTTGTGTGTGGAGCAGCACCTGGTGTTTTCTCAATGCCACCTACGAACTCTGTGAGAAGACAATTTTAAGACAGAAAAAAGAAGGGGCTTTGGTGAGCGATAGCGTTCCTGTTTCAAAGGCAGGGAAATTGAAACACAGAGACATTAAGTGGTTTGTCTGAGGCCACACAGCAAGTTCAGTGTCAGAGCTGGGAGCAGAGCCCAGCCCTGGCTCCTGCCCTTGGACTCAGACTGGACCAACCATAATGTTTCCACATAAACGGCCTAAAACTCATAGGCTGAGCCCACGAGCAGGGGGAGGGGGACACGGACACGCAAGGAGGGGGAATTTAACCTCTTCTGACACAAGAAAAACCTAACCCTGAGCCTCTGTAGCAGTAGAAAGAAACCTTAAAAAGCCAGGAAAAGGGACCACTCCAGATCATTCAATGCTCAGTTAGAAGGATTTGTTATGAGCAGTGGTGTGTTTTCACAGTTTGGGGTATTTTCACACAGGAGATGCTGTGACAGTGCAGCGCCCAGAGGTTCCAGTATCTAACCAAACCATAAAGTCTTTATTTTGTGCGTCTCAAGGCTTCTAGGTTGCTGTAGGTCACCTTGTCGCAGCCTTTCAGTGCTTAAAGGGAGTCTACAAAAAGGTGGGGAGGGACCTCTTAGTGTCTGCTGTGACAGGGCAAGGGGTGATGGTTTTAATCTGCAAGAGGACAGATTTAGCTCAGATAAAAGGAAGAACTTTTTTGCTGTGAGGATGGTTGTGGATCTCTGGAACCAGTTGCCTGGAGAGGTGACTGAGGCCCCATCCCTTGGGGCATCCCAGGTCAGGCTGGATGGAGCTCTGGGCAGTCTGTTCTAGTTAGAGATGTTCCTGCTCACTGCAGGGGGATGGACTGGATGAGCTTTAAAGGTCCCTTCCAACCCAAACCAGTGATTCTCTATTTCTAAGCAGCAAGTTGAGGTGAACCAGGGGAAAACATTGATCTCGGAGCAACACAAAGAGTTTTGACTAGTTAGTGAGCTAATTCAAGGCCAGGTTGGATGGGGCTCTGGGCAGCCTGGCCTGGTGAGAGGTGTTGCTGCCTGTGGCAGGGGGTTGGGGCTGGGTGGGCTCTGAGCTCCCTTCCAACCTGATCCTTTCCATGACTCTGATTCTCATTGCACTGCTAATGATTCAGTACTCAGAAACCACTGCATTCCCCTGGTGGCCGCAAGGTTAAGCTTTCCCTGTTGCACTGAGGTCGTGTCCATCAAGGTCTGGTGCTAGGAGTCACATAGATGTAGTATTGGGGGATATGGTGTAGGGGTGAACTTGCAGAGTAGGCTTGAGGGTTGGACTCGATGGCTCTTTCCCAGCCTGAATGGTTCTCTGAGTCTGTGATTCCTGGAGACATGCGTTGGCCAACAGCTTGTCGTGGGCAGCCAGCTGTGGGCAATTAGACCCAGGACTAGACCCTCCTACAGGAGTGTCCATCACTGTGCTCATCAGCATCACCTTTACCCAGGCAGTTAAATAGCGTTTCTTGCTCTCAGACAAATAAAGCTCCTTTGAGCTGGTGGCAGTGATGTGCAAACGTGTTTGTTTTGCAGAGCCCTCTGCCAAGTGTCGTGTGAGAGTTCCTTCTTTTCCCCCACTTCTTTCTCCACCGTTTACAGCACCCTCTGAGGAACATGGAATGATCTCTCTCTCCTAGAATAATCTCTAGCACAAGTGAAAGGTTTCATGACTACAGCAGGGCAGGTCATCCAGAGCATCATATGGGTTTGTAATCTACTAAACCTCACAGAGTGGTCAAGCACTGGAATGGGCTGCCTGGGGTGGTGGTTGAGTCGCCAGCTCTGGATGAGTTTAAAAGACCTTTAAATGTGATGTGAAGGGGTCTAGTTTAGAGGTGAACTTGTAGAGTAGGGTTGTTGGTTGGTCTCAATGATCCTAAGGGTCCCCATCCCTGGATGAGTTTAAAAGACCCTTAAATGTGATGTGAAGGGGTCTGGTTTAGGGGTGAACTTGTAGAGTAGGGTTGGTTGGACTCAATGATCCCAGGGGTCTTTTCCAACCTGAATGATTCAGTGATTCTGTGGTATTTGAGGTTTATTATTGATGTTATCTACATGAAAAGTTCCTTCACCCTCTGCGTAATCTCAGACATCTGGGCTTTGGCTACCGATTAAAGATGGGTTCGTAGAACTAGAGCCCTCAGTGCTATTGTTTGAAATGGGTGAGAGAATTACCCAACACATTTTGAATGAGGAGAGCTTGTATCCACACAGATTTATTTCGGCTTCAACAGAAGCAACAGCATCTGGGTTTTCTTTTTGGAGCCGACGCTGCTTATACTTTGCCTCCTAAACTCATTATTATTTTAATCTCTGAATAAGCTGACACTTCTTTGCATGTGGTTTGTCTCTGCAGGCTGGGAAAGATTAGAGGAGTAACCTTTTAATCACACAGGGGTTTTCATGGAGAGGTTTTAATGTACAAAGAGCTCTCAATCTGTCCGAGATGACTCGTTGGATATTCTGGCGGGCTAATGAAATTTCAAAGTTCACATTCCCCAAATAAAGTGGAAAGAAGACACAAGAAGGGAGGAAAAGGGATTTAAAGTTAGAGAGTCTTTGTGGCTTATGGGTTCCAGGTTCTCTGGAATGGAGGGAAAGTTAATGCTACGTCCTTCTTTTTTCCATCCTGCCAGCCAGTGTCAGATCCAAGAACATCTCGTATTTAAAGGGCAGGGCTCCCTCCACTGTTCTTAAATAAAGGCTTTGACTGTCTGAGCTCCAAACCTCCCTGATTTGCACAGGAACAGTGCACGACGGCGTGAAGAGAATGGTTTAACGAGAAGTTGTTCTGGACATGAGCCACCACCAGCGTGCAGTCGCAGCCCAGAAGGACAGTCACATTCTGGGCTGCATCAAAAGAACTGTGGCCAGCAGATCAAGAGAGGTGATTCTGCCTCTCTACTCTGCCCTGGTGATACGTCACCTGGAGCGTTGAATCCAGTTCTGGAGTCCCCAGCACAAGAAGGATGTAGACAGACTGGAGTGCATCCAGAGGAGGGCCACTAAAACGATCAGGTGATGGAGCATCTCTTATCTGAGGACAGGCTGAGAGAGTTGGGGCTGTGCTTCTGGAGAAGAGAAGGCTCTGGGTGGACCTTCTTTTGACCTTCCAGTACTTGCGCGGGGGGACTACAAGAGGGTTTGTATGGATAGGACAAGGTTCAAGCTGGGAAAGGAGAGATTTAGGCTGGATATTAGAAGAAAGTTCTTCAGTGTGAGGGTGGTTGATGGTTGGAATGTGCTGCCTGGGGAGGTGGTGGGAGCATCATCCCTGGAGTCCCTGAAGGTCAGGCTTGAAGAGGCTCTGAGTGGCCAGACCTAGGTGTAGTTGTCCCTGTGTAGGGAGGTTGGACTAGGTGACCTCTCAAGGTCCCTCCCAGCCTAGAGCATTCTGTGATTCACTTCCCCTGTCATAAGCCCATCGCAGCCATGTGGTTCGATCTACATCTCTGCAAATACCAGAGACCAGAGGGAGGTTCCCGAGGGAGGAGGGAGGGACCATGGCATCTCACAAACAGCGTGTGTCCGTTTGAGTTTAGGGGTGCTAATGAAGTTTAGGTGTGCTAACCCTAACCCGTAACCCTAACCCAGGCTGAGTTCAGCCAGGACTTGCTCTTTGATTTTGACGTCTGTTGTCTGCCAAGATTAAACGACTTGTCCAGGCACATGCAAGAGGACACCAGGAAAGGAAGGCTTAAAGTTCTAAAAGCATTCTAGAATTGGAGCTCAGGGACAGTGTTCAGTGGTGGCCTTGGGACAGTTGGGTTAGTGGTTGAACACAATGATCTTGAAGATCTTTTCCAACCTAAATGATTCCATGAGATGTTGAAGACCCACCTGGACGTGCTCTTGTGCGACTGGATCTAGAGGATTGGACTGGAGGTCCCTCCAGTCCCTAATGTTCTGTGATTCTGAGAAACCCAGATGGTTCAAAGCAGTTACCTTTCAGCTAAGGTTGAAGGTAAAGATTGTTCCTGGGTGAAGTGCTTCACCTCACGGCTCGGTTCTGTAGGGAAACACGAGTTGATCAGGATCCCTTTCCTTGGCTGGGCGAAGGAACGGCGCGTTGCTCTCATTATTGCTGAACTTCAAAATGGCTTGAGGAATGTTGCTGGTCCTTTCCAGAGGAGCTGAACTTCAGGCAGAGATTAAAGCAGAGGAAATTTCAGCCCAAGGGCAAATGTTTCCGAGAGTTTAACGTGAAGCGGGGAGGTGAAGTAGGAAATGGTTTGCGATCCTGACTGCAGCCGCGCTGGATGTAATATCAGGCTAAATATAGCCCGGTGGGTGTTATCCTCCCTCCTCCTAAACTTGCTGCTAAAATGACCTTTTCAGGGCTCAGAACTACCCGTGTAACCCTGGAAAAATGTTCAGCTTCAGCATTACCCCAGGCGAGCTCACGCCAAGCCCAGCCGCTGCCTCGCCACCAAAAATCCCTTTCACAACACTCAGCCCGTTGCCTTTCATGAGGCTTCAGCTTTCGGCTCCGGTTCGTTTGTCTTCGAGCAAACTGCCCGATAAACCGTGCCGAGTGTTTTGTTGTTGGTGGCCTCAAGGTGGTCACTGGGCTTGTAAATGAAAACAGCAGGGCCAGGGAGCTAGAACCCATCAGTTGTGCATCAGCTTCCAAACAGCAGCCCTAATGGTCTGGGCGAGCTGCGCACCCTTGGACTTAGGGCTTGTGGTTGTGGGAATGATGCTGGATCCTTTCAGAGCTGCTGGCTGGTCTGTGCTCTGTGCATTTCGTGTTTTGGGTTGAGAGCCCTTTGGGTTTTGTTTTCCTTGTGGTGACGCTGCTGTGGCTGATGACTGGCTGAGTATCCCAGGGCTATTGCTTGGGTTTTGGGCTGCTGTGACTGTCCAGGACGCTTGGACCTGTTTCCTTCTGCATGGTCAGTGTCTGTAAATGTCTCTCCGAAGACTCGCCGGCTGGGTTTGAAATCATTTCACACAGAATCACTGGGTTATGGAGGCTGGAGAAGCCCTCTGAGCTCAGCCAGCCCAGACCAGGACCTGACATCACCCCAGTGGCCAGACCAGGGGATTTAAGGGCCACAGCCAGGCTGCCCTTCAACACCTCCAGGGATAAGGACTCCACCACTGCCCTGGGCTGTCCAGTCCAGGCTCTGATCACCCTTTCCCTCAGGAAGGGCTTGCTCACATCCAACCTAACCCTCCCCTGGCAGCTTCAGGCCCTGCCCTATCGTCCAGGCTCTGGTTGTCTGGGAAGAGAGCCTGACCCCCACCTGCCTACAACCTCCCTTCAGGGAGCTGGAGAGAGGGAGAAGGTCCCCCCTGAGTCTCCTCTTCTCCAAGCTAAACACCCCCAGCTCCCTCAGCCTCTCCCCATCAGACTTTCCCTCCAGTCCCTTCCCCATCCTCATTGCTCCTCTGGACCCACTCCAGCCCCTCCATCTCTGTCTTGAAGTTGGGTAGAAATCCTATTTATACATGACCTTGTTTGAGGTGATCCTGTGCTCTAACTGCCACTCTTCCAGCTCGAGTTGAAGAGAGAAGGAGCCAATCAAACCACAATTAGGACGTTGGTAGGGCCAGCAGGAACGGGTTTGATGTCTGGCACCTCTGAAGAGCTTGAGTTGAAGGGCTACAAAACAAATGTGATTGAAGTAATAGGTGGCTCCATTTTCATTTTCAAAGCAGGGTGACTCCTGAAGGTGAACCACAGCCAGAGTAGGTAAAACTTTCTGAAGGCATCATTAATCTGTGAAAAAGCAGTGCATTTGCTAAACTGAGAGCATTCCCTTTCAAGTAGAGGGCTTCCAGCTTACGTGGCGTAAAGGCGGCATCGTTTCCGCTATTGGTTTGCAAATGGAGGTTAAAAATGCATGAGGAGGTGTTTTAGTGAGGCAGGGGCACAGGGTCTTTAAAAGCTATTTCCTCAGATGCGCTTAAATCCTGTGGGAGACACTTGATCCCAGGTGAGAAGAGGGCTGAACAAATGATTTGAGGTCTTTACAAGTATTTTGGGCTGTGTCTTTAACATTCATTTGGTTTTGAGGGGGGTGAGAGGATTGTAGCAGTGTCTGTTCACATGGTTTTAAACTCAGGCTACACATTAGGCTTGGAAATCACAGAGTCACAGAACATTAGGGATTGGAAGGGACCTGGAAAGATCAGCCAGTCCAATCCCCCTGCCACAGCAGGATCCCCTAGATCCAGTCATAGAGTCAGTCAGGGTTAGAAGAGACTTGATCTAGGGGATCCTGCTGTGGCAGGAAGATTGGACGAGATGATCTTTTGAGTCCCCTTCCAATCCCTAATGATTCTATGATTCTGACTTGATCTGGGGGATCCTGCTGTGGCAGGAGGACAGGACTAGATGCTCTTTGAGGTCTCTTGCAGTCCGTGATGTTCTGTGATTCTGTGAACACGTGAAGGACCGACAGATTCAGCCTTACTTCTGGCCTCATCCGTTTTGCAGGCGCTCACCCAAGCGGGATGCTGCACTCCCTGCACATCTCTCACTCCCCTGAAATAGAGTCACTAACCACTTGTTAACCGCAGGGATTTTTTAATAGACGGGTGGTTGCCTGGAGCTTCCCCACCAGAAATGTTCAGATTAAGCAGACTATTAGATTGCAGCCGGAGTAGCCGACAAAACAGGAAGAAAGCCTTTGCCTTCCCCTCTGCCTCCCTTCTTCCCTTGTTGGAGCTGATGTGATAATTCATCACAGATTTTCCCTCTTCCTTCGGCAGAGTGCCTACCGCAGGAGCGGCATGACTTTCCTCGCCTGCTGATGCGGATGCGGCTGCAGCAACAGGAAGGACACCCTTGCATCGAGGTGATTTGCTTTCCCCTCCCTTGGAAGTTCAAGAATAAAACAAAACAAAATAAACTAAAGTAAAAGACAAGCTCCGTGGTACCGGTGAGTGGGCTGGTTTGTTGCGACTACCTGCTGGTGTCCTTTGCGAGCCCCCTCGATCGTTACTCTTGTTCACTGGCTAGTGAGTGGCAGGACGTGTGGGGTAACCTGGAGGTGGACAACCTGGGGTTCCTGCTGCTGTCAGCCCCTTCCCAGACTGGGATGTCAGCTTGGAAGCCTGAGTGTTCTCCTGGAGGTGGGGTTGGTTTTCTATGAAGCAGGAGAGGGCAGACAGAGGCCAGAGCTAGACTGGGTTCAGTGAGTTTATGTAGGTTACACGAAGCTTCTGTGCATTTCCTTCTGGTTTTTACAAAATTCACTCTTCCCCACTTTTTTCCATTGTCTTCCCACTGTTTTTCCACTGTTCCCCAACATTTCCAAGTGCTTTTCTACTGTTTCCCACTGTTTCCCCGCTGTTTTCCACCCTTTCACACTGGTTTCCCACTGTTTCCTGCTGTTTCACACTGTTTTCCCACAGTTTTCCCACTGCTTTCCCAGTTTCCCACTGCTTTCCCACTCTTTTCCCACTGCTTTCCCAGTTTCCCACTGCTTTCCCACTCTTTTCCCACTGCTTTCCCAGCTTCCCACAGTTTTCCCAATGTTTCCCACTGCTTTCCCAGTGTTTCCCACTGCTTTCCCACTACTTTCCCGCTTTCCTGCTGCTTTCCCAGTGTTTCCTGCTGCTTTCCGACTGTTCTCCTACTGCTTTCCCAGTTTCCTGCTGCTTTCCCCATGTTTCCCACTGTTTTCCCACTGTTTCCCACTACTTTTCCACTGTTTCCTGCTGTAATTCCATTATTTCCCACTGCTTTCCCATTGTTTTCTCACAGTTTCCCACTGCTTTGCCAGTGTTTCCCAGTGTTTTCCCACCACTTTTCCACTGTTTTCTACTATGTTTCCACTATTTCCCACTGGTTCCCACTGCTTTTCCACAATTTCCTACCACTGTCCACTGGCTTCTACAATTCTCCACCGATTTCCCATGACCAATGTTTAAGTCTCCCCACAGTATAACCCAGTTTAATCCACTCGGAGGCTTTTTGAGGAGAGTAGCAACTGGTCCAGATCCCAGAGTATTCAGAGTTCAAGGCAAAGTGCACTTCACCAGTTTGAGACCAGGATGGGGTAAGTGGTCACCCCCAGATTCCCACCATCTCCACCTCCCAAGGCTGGAACCATCACTCCGTGAGACCAAGGAGTGTTTTCCCACTGGATTTGGCCCCAATTCAGAGCAGTAAACCCCAAAGGATTGACGTCACCCAGTGGTTCTAGACAAAGGCTCTAGGTCCTTGCTCAGCATTTGCTGCTGGAAGCAGATGTCTCCATTGCTGATAGAGGCAGCATCGCTGTTCGATTTGGGTGAAGAAAGGGGCCCTTCATTGCCTTTTTAAAACATTTTACTTCACGTTGTTTGTTTTCAGGTTTATTTTTTATATCTCAGTCCCCCCCTCTGCTCTTTGCCTGCACATTCGCTGCTTCCCGTAAGACTGGACAAAGCTGACCACGGTGATGCTTGACCTGAGCTCAGAGCTCAGCCTGTCAGCAGGATCTCCGGACATATCCTGCTCGTGGCTCTCTGGTACCCCCTCGGCCCCGGGTCTGCTTCAGCCCCTCTTAGCCCAGGCCTGAAATCCAGCTTCAACCTCTAATTGAGACCGAGGGCTAAGGGATCGAGGGCCAATCTTCAGCTTTACCCCTCCCTCTGCTCTTGTGGTCATGTGTGGGGAGGGTTGCTGCCTGGCTTGTCCTGGACCTACTGGCAAACCCTTTAAATATATAGATTTTTAAAAGACCTATATATTTTTAAAAATATATTTCTATATGTAGAATATATATTTAATTATATTTTGGAGAGAGCTGTATTTACATTCTTAAACATTAGAGAATCAGAGAATCATTAGGGATTGGAAGGAACCTCAAACGGTTATATATTCATATATTTTAAAATTCTATATACTCATTCATCTACTATTTTAAACTTAATATGCATTTTATATTTTTAGAAGTGTATATGAATATATTTCATATTTTAGTACATTTTTATATGAACAGACATTTTTATATGGAGTCTTATATTCATTTTATATAATGATTTTATATTTATGTATGGTAATGTATAGCATTATGCATTTTATATACTTTTTATGTGCTACGTAGAATCATAGAATCATTAGGGGTTGGAAGGGACCTTGAAAGATCATGTAGTCCAATCCCCCTGACACAGCAGGATCACCCAGACCCAGTCACACAGGAACACATCCAGGTGGGTCTTAAATGTCTCCAGAGAAGGAGACTCCACAACCCTCCCTGGGCAGCCTGTTCCAGTGCTCCGTCACCCTCACCGTGAAGAAGTTCCTTCTGATATTTATATGGAACCACCTCTCTTCCATCTCACACCCATTGCCCCTCGTCCTATCACTAGATGACATCTCTATATAATTGTTATATATGATTTTATAATTTATTATTATATATGGAATATAATGTCATAGAATCATTAGGAATTGGAAGGGACCTTGAAAGATCATCCAGCCCAATCCCCCTGCCACAGCAGGATCACCTATTCTATATATTTTACATATTACATTTCTATATATTTCTATCTAAAATATAGATAGAAAGATATAAACACATATAAATGTGTATTCACATATAAATATAACAGCATATATTTATTTTCTATATAGAGATATATATATAAATATTAAAAAATAGATGAGAACATTAAATAGATATATAAAGAAATAACTGTAAATTCTAATTTCTGTCCATTCTGTCCACACAAAATAGCTATTAATTATATATATATTTTTTTTTAAATAAACTGAAAAGTGCCCCTTTTCTGTGCAGCCCAAATACTGTAGAAGCAAACTTGGAGCATCTCCTCTGATTCCATAAACTCATCAGCTGCTTTTATGTTTCCTCCTCTTCTTCACTTGCCTCTGTTCTGGAGGCCACCTGGCTGTAAGGGACTAAAACCCAAGTGCCCAGTGTGTGTTGAATGAGCAGGGGGGGAAGTCTTCTCCTCTCCCCTCAGCCCTTGTGCCCTGTGATCTGTCATGAACTTTACTCTTTATCATCCGCTCTGGCTTTCCTTGGCCTCCTTCCTCATGGGGAATTAGCCGTAAGCAGCCGGCCCCCAGCATTTATTGGATTTGCTTTCAGTCCGCGGGGGCCCGGGCAGGTAGAAACCGTTTCAGGCACTGGGAATCCAGGGTCTTTGCGTCGCTGTCTCGCTCGCTCCCTCCCCGGCACTTCGGTGCTTTTACTTTGCATTTTATCGTGCCGGTTTTTCTCGCGGCTCTGCTCACGTCCCAGAGAGTGATGCCTCCCAACCAAGTTCTCCTGGAAACATGACCGCGGTGTTTGTGCTGGTCTGCTCCCCGTCTGTCTCTCTTGAACGGGCTGGCAGGCAGTTAGTTATAAAACCTGCCTTTGCCCAGAAAAAAAACCCCCTGGAATAACCTTTCGCTTCTCAGGGAGTTGAATGGAGAGTAAAACAAGGGGGGCTGTGTCTCCCTCTCGTGAGCTGACCCAGCTCGTTCTTTGGGAAGTAACTGGGAGGGTCTTTTCCTTCATCTTCACTGTGGGAGGTTGTGGAGTCTCCTTCTCTGGAGACGATTAAAACCCGCCTGGAGATGCTCCTGTGCGACTGGATCTAGGGGATCCTGCTCTGGCAGGGGATTGGACTGGACGGTCTTTCGAGGTCCCTTCCCATCCCTGATGCTCTGTGATTCCGTGAGAGGAGCAGGACTCGTGCTGAGCTCACAGCTCTCCTTGGAAGCAGAGATGTAGGTTTCAGCTCTGCCTGCACATTTAATTGGGAATTGGAATGAGGCTGACATAAGAAACACAATTAAAATGTAAAGAAAACCCCACTAAAAATACAAGTATAAAAATAAACGTGAATACAATATAAATAATATAAATATAAATATATATAAATAATGTCTATATATAATTAA
>VXBP01006374.1:122500-219379 GCA_013400115.1 Rhinopomastus cyanomelas | reverse complement strand
TATTCTATTCTATTCTATTCTATTCTATTCTATTCTCTTTTACCTGATTCTCTTTTACCTTATTTTTATATTTATTTATTGACCTATTTAAAATCCTATTTGATCTTGTTCCTTTAGTAGCCGGAGTGATCGCCCTGTCCCAAGCGCGCCTCTGGCTGTTTCATGCCTCCCCTATAGATCTCGCCGCGGCGGCCACATGCGTTAAACCCGGGGCTTTCTTCCGAGGGCACCAAGCCAGCGCAGAGCAACGGAGCCATCCCTGGAGGAGCTGAATGTAAATGTGATGGTTTAAATAAGGCCAGATGCCTTAAAAAAACCAGCACTTTGAGAGCCGTAATGTTAATGGAGCTTTTAACCGTTTCTGTCATTTCTTGCAGAAAAGAATGACCCAGTAAAATAAGAAAAAACTGAGCTTCACGGAAGGACTGAGGCTGGAGAAGCCCTCTGAGCTCAGCCAGCCCAGCCCAGCACCTAACATCACCCCAGTGGCCAGACCAGGGGATTTAAGGGCCACAGCCAGGCTGCCCTTCAGCACCTCCAGGGATGGGGACTCCCCCGCTGCCCTGGGCAGTCCAGTCCAGGAAGGAAGGACTTGCTCACATCCAACCTAACCCTCCCCTGGCAGCTTCAACCTCTGCCCTCTCATCCTGGCACTGGTTGACTGGGAGAAGAGCCTGACCCCCATCAGACTCCAACCTCCATTTGGGTTGTTGTAGAAAGGGAGGAGGTCCCCCCTGAGTCTCCTCTTCTCCAGACTAAACGCCCCCAGCTCCCTCAGCCTCTCCCCTGTCTATATCTTCTATCTGTACCCTCTTCCATCTATCATGTGGAGACAAGAATCCAGATGCTTTGACTTCCACAAATGGCAACTGGAGCAACCTTTTCTGAGGCAGATGACTGGAGGTTTGAAGGAAACCCTCACATTTTGCTGTGAAAACCCTTTTCATGGTGCAGAGAGCGCTCTGAGCACGAGCAGCCGCTCTCAGCAATCAAGCTCCGCTGTCCTTATGCACCGTTCTACTCCTGAGCAGTCATGGACAAGAGGAGTAAGGAAAATGAAACACTAGAAATGATAATGACACCGTTTCATCTTACGGGCTGTAGCCCTCCTCCCTCCCCTGATTGAGAAGTCATCTGAATTCCTATCAGAGGCATATACTGGCCCAGGAGGGCTTGTGCCCCTATCGGCGTGTTCCCGGAGCAGCCTGCCGCCAGATGCGCTGCAGATCTCCTCAGTGATTCCGTGGATGTGATCTGTCAGTCTCTGGGCCTCGTTGACTTTGATGACTGGAAGAGCCGGGCTCCATGTGGGCTGCCCTGTACTGGTGTCTGCAGCGTCGCTCTGAAATAACAGTGCGAGCCTGTTCTTTTAGTCATTGAGGTTGGAAGAGACCTCCAAGGTCATCCAGTCCAGCCGTCAACCCAACCCCACCCTGCCCACGAAACCCTGTTCCCCAGGGCTACATCTACCCCTTTTTTGAACCCCCTCCAGGGATGCCAACCCCCCTACTTCCTGAGTAGCCCGTTCCAACCCTGAACTACTCTGTCCAACCTAACCCTCCCCTGGTGCAACTCTTGTCATAGACTCATAGAATCATTAGGGATTGGAAGGGACCTCAAAAGATCATCTAGTCCTATTGCTGGTGACTTGGGAGGAGACCAAACCCCAGCTGGCTCCAACCTCCTTCCAGGTAGTTGCAGGCAGCAATAAGGTCCTTTTCTCCAGACTAACCAGCCCCAGCTCCCTCAGACACCCCTCATCAAACCTGTTGTCCAAACCCTCAGCTGGCTTCGTAGATCTTCTTTGGACACTTTCCAGAAAATAAATAGAAATTAGCAATTAGTAGTATTTAACAATGTTTGATAGTAAACCATATCAATAATGATAATTAGCAATTACCATTATATTAATGGTAATTTATATATATTAATGGTAATTAGCAAATAGTAGTATTTAACAATATTGGATAGTAAACCATATCTAATAATGATAATTAGCAATCATTATATTAATGATAATTAGCAATTAGTAGTATTTAACAATATTGGATAGTAAACCATATCTAATAATGATAATTAGCAATGATATTAATGATAATTAATATAAATTATAATTAGCAATTACTAGTATTTAACAATATTTTGTAGTAAACCACATTTAATAATGATAATTAGCAACTATTATATTAATGGTAATTAATACATATTGATAACTAGCAATTAGTAGTATTTAACAATGTTTGATAGTAAGCCATATTTAATAATGATAATTAGCAATTATCATTATATTAATGGCAATTAATATATGTTAATGATAATTAGCAATTAGTAGTATTTAACAATGTTTGATAGTAAACCATATTTAATAATTATAATTAGCAATAATGTTTTATATTAACCCTATATAATAGTGATATTCATTAATATTTGATATTAACCATATTTAATGATAATTTGTATTAATATTTTATATTAACCCTATGCAATGATTATAATTGGTAATAATATTTTATCTTAACCCTATTCAATGACTATAATTAGTAATTGTCTTTTATAATAATCATATCTATAATAGTCAAGAATCCTATATTATTTAGCAATCATAATTTTATCTCTCTTTCTTCTGACTGACCCTCATTGGGAAACTTGGGGTGGTTGAAGAAAGCCTGGATTTCCCAGGTCCCTGTGGATGCTCCAAGCTCTGAGCAACCTCCGCTCTGTAGGGAAAACGATTGTAGGGTGATTAGTAGATCACAAGAGGGTCTCTTCCCCCTCTACTCTGCCCTGCTGAGACCCCATCTGGAATCTTGTGTCTAGTTCNTTCCATAATGTTCTGTGAAGCACCTAACCCAGCCCTGCAGGGGAGGAGAGGCCATGGCAGAAGCAGTGCCAGCATGTTCTTACCTTGAGCTCCTCCAACCTGCCTTCGCTTGGTTCAGCTGAGCTGCAGAGAGTAACAGGAGAAAGGCAGTGAAGAGACATAAATGCCCTCATTTAAAACAGGGCAGCAGCTGCTGGGGGGGTGTTAATGAAGCTTCAACTTTTAATAAATCAACTCGGTCTGAGTCTAATACAGTGCAGAGCCTTTTCTTCAGAGCTTGAAGAAGAGGACAGGTAAGAAGATACCTGAAGCCATAGTGGGATTCAGATAGTCAAGAGTCTGCAAAGCAAGTTGGCTCAGAGCAGGGCTGTTTGGGTCTCATTTCCATGAGGATTTAATTAACCTGCCAAACAAACAAAAGCCTCTGGAGAAGCTGTTGTGTTTCTTGTGCTGACTTGATCCCTTCAGACCTGCAAATGAAACAGTGTCAAGCTGAGGTGAAAACTAATCTCAAGCATCTCTGGGAAGGGGAAAGCAGGCTCCAGCTGAGCTCAGAGCTCCCTTGCTCCCATCATCATGCATCTGTTGACTGCCAGGGCCAAAGCCTGCTACATCAGCACAAATTGTACTGTAGCTTCAAGTGCATGAGCTGGGTAAGTGAAGACACCATCCGTCTGGCCTTCTCCATGTCACCTCACCCTGTGTTTAACTGCTAGAAGAAGTTCTGTTCCTCTTGTTTGGAGTGTTTTCAACTGTTGTGTTCCTCTGTGGTAAGAACAGAAATAAACGGAAGCCTTTCGAACATGGGGGTTGAACACCTGGGCAAGGGCATCTTCAAAAGTCTATTTCTCCGTGGAAGGTGCTGCTCTTACTTGTCTTCTGTGGGATGGTGGCGACACTGATACCATCATTTCTCTAGGGCCTGAGGTCAACCTCAAACTTGTTGCGTCCCACTTGTCTTCTCACCCTGCAAGTCAGACACAAGTCTGAGAGGAAAAACCTTGTCAGAGTCTTCCACTGGAAAATCCAGAGCCCCAACCCTGAATATTCCAAGGTAAGACAACATAAAGTCACAGGATCCCAGAATATTAGGGATTGGAAGGGACCTTGAAAGATCATCCAGTCCAATCCCCCTGCTGTGGATCCAACAGGGACCTGCAAAATCCCCCTGCAGGATCCCCTAGATCAGTAGGAAAGTAGGAATCCAGCAGAACTCTGGAGTTATATCTTGGTTTCTGTGCTCAAAACCCAGTTTTAAACCTCTTTGGACAGGTTTTTATGGAGCAGAGGACTACTTGTTTAGGTTGGAACCCAACTGTCCCTACAGGGATGATGCAGGAGATTTCACCTCAGTCCAAGGGAGACATCGAGGTGCTGGAGCTGGGGCAGAGAAGAGCAACAAAGCTGGGGAAGGGCCTGGAGAATCAAAGTGATGAGGAGAGATGGGGAGAGTTGGGGCTGTTTAGGTTTGAATTTTGAGTTTGGAATTTGGCTGGATTGTTTCTAGTGCCTGAATGTTGAAGGGAGTTGTCAGAGCTGACACTGCAGAGATACCTCATGGCTCCCTTCAGTTGCTTCTGAAATTCCCTTTTACAACTGACGGCTTCTGTTTTGGCTGCCATTTCCTTCCTTCAGACTCCGAAAGGTGAGTGGATTGTGCCCTCTGGGGGCTCTCGACTGCTTAAACTTAAAACTAAGGCTGGTTGCCTTCCTTTTTCTTTTTTCTCTTTTCTCTCCTTTTCTCTCCTTTTCTCTCCTTTTCTCTCCTTTTCTCTCCTTTTCTCTCCTTTTCTCTCCTTTTCTCTCCTTTTCTCTCCTTTTCTCTCCTTTTCTCTCCTCTTCTCTCCTCTTCTCTCCTCTTCTCTTCTCTTCTCTTCTCTTCTCTTCTCTTCTCTTCTCTTCTCTTCTCTTCTCTTCTCTTCTCTTCTCTTCTCTTCTCTTCTCTTCTCTTCTCTTCTCTTCTCTTCTCTTCTCTTCTCTTTTCATTTTTCTTTTTTCGTCTCTTCCCTTTTCCCTCTTCCCTCCCCTTCCCCTTCCCCTTCCCTCCCCTCTTCCCTTTCCTTTCCCCTTTCCCCTCTCTCCGTTCCCCTTTCCCTCTTCTTTCTCCCCTCACTGTAACGTCCCCCCTGCCCACCTCCCTGTCTCTTATGAAGGAGGAAATTTACGGCCGTTTTACATGAGGAAGTCCAGCTTTTCCTGACGTTTTATTGCTGTGAATATTTGAAACATTTCAATCCCAGACAATAAATACTGCACGATTATTGTTTTCACATGGACAGGCTATTTCCCCCGGTTTTCCTCTCCAGCTTTTTACTAGCGACTGACACCCACAAATTTATGGGCACTGAAACTGTTCCTGCTCAGCTTCACTGCCGAGGGCCAAGAGAGTCCCTCGATTTTTGTGGAAGATGCAGGGGAAGCAAATATTTAAATCACAGAATCACAGAACATCAGGGATTGGAAGGGACCTCTAAAGACCATCCAGTCCAACCCCCCTGACACAGCAGGATCCTCTAGATCCAGTCACACAGGAACATGGCCAGGTGGGTTTGAAACATCTCCAGAGAAGGAGACTTCACAACCCCCCTGGGCAGCACCTTCCAGTGCTCTGTCACCCTCACTGGGAAGAAGTTCCTTCTCATATTTATTTGGAACCTCCTCTGTTGCAGCTCACACCCACTGCCCCTTGTCCTATCACTGGGTGCCCCTGAGCAGAGCCTGGCTCCATCCTCCTGACACCCTCCCTTTCCATATTTATAAGTCATCCTTTACTTTTTGAACCCTGTACTGACACAAACTCACATCAGAAGAGAAGTTCAAGGGGTTTTCTTTCAAAAGAAAGGGTCACATTGTATAGGTCCAGCCTTGTTCCCACTGAATTCAACAATAGCTCTTGAAGTGGGAAGAGCAGTGAGCCCCACCTGAGTGCTTCCCAGTGGAGCAACGGGCAGCCTGCAGGTGCAGAGCTTTGTGAAGCTGGAGGGGTGGTTCTCCCCTTCCCTAAGTGAAGGTTAGAGTCAGCTGCTCCCATGGCAGGATGAACAACTTGTCAGGGGGGAACTGTAAAATGCAGTGTGAGGCTGCACTGAGCTCTGGAGAGGAAGCAGCTGGCTGCCAGCTGTGTGTGTGGAGCGATGGGCTGAGGCCAACTCTATGAGCTACAAGGTGGCCAAGCGCCGGCTCCTGCATTTCGGTCACAGCAGCCCCCAGCAGCTACAGGCTGGGGGATGAGGGGCTCAAGGGCCGCCCAGCAGCAAAGGACCTGGGGGTGCTGGTAGACAGCCAGCTTCATATGAGCCAGCAGGGTGCCCAGGTGGCCAAGAAGGATGATAGGGTCCTGGCCTGGATCAGGAATAGCTGGTCAGCAGGAGAAGGGAAGTTATGGTGCCCTTGTGCTTGGCCCTTGTGAGGCCCCCCCTTGAGTAGTGGGGTCAGTTCTGGGCCCCTCACTGTAGGAAAGACATTGAGATGCTGGAAGGTGTCCAGAGCAGAGCTACCCAGCTCGTGAGGGGTTCAGAGAACCAGTCATATGAGGAGAGGCTGAGGGAGCTGGGCAGGTTGAGTTTGGACAAGAGGAGGCAGAGGAGGGACCTCATTGCCCTCTGCAACTACCTGAAAGGAGGTTGTGGAGAGGGGGGAGTTGGCCTCTTCTCCTCAGTAACTACTGACAGAAGCAGGGGCAATAGTCTGGAGTTGAGGCAGGGAGGTTTGGGTTGGATCTTAGGAAGAGATTCTGTAAGAAAGACTGGGCACTGGAAGGGCCTTCCCTGGGAGGAGGTTGAGTTGCCATCCTGGGAGGTGTTTAAGAAACGTGTAGCAGGGTGCTTCACACCCTGTGATGGGGCAGGCATGGATGGGGGTTAGTTTGTCTTCATTGATCAATCAGGTATTGAGTGTTTTTGTTGTTATGGGTCTGGTTTGACTCAGTGATCTAGGAGGCCCCTTCCAACCATCATCCTTCTGTGATGCTGTGAGTTCTGCAGCACAAGCCGTGTCAACCACCGCTGCTTTACAGCCCAGATTTGATCTGGCAGCCAGCAGATGTGTGAAGCCTCTGGTCAAATTCTTCCTGGTGAGAGTGACAGCGCTCAGGAAGGGGCTGCCCAGGGAGGTTGTGGAGTCTCCTTCTCTGGAGACGTTTCAAACCCACCTGGCTATGTTCATGTGTGAACTGGATGTAGGGGATCCTGCTGTGTCAGGGGGTTTGGCCTGGATGATCTTTCCAGGTCCCTTCCAATCCCTAATGTTCTGTGATTCTGTGATTCCTTGAACCCTATTTAGAGGTGTCCTTACACTGCAGCACCAGGGGTGGTACCTATGACCCACCTGCCGTGAAGCTGCCTTGACCCCTGGTGTTGTTAGAGCTCACTCTTATGGGAAGACTCCACAGAACCCAGAACATTAGGGTTTGGAAGGGACCTCAAAAGATCATCCAGTCCAATTCCCCCACCACAGCGTCTTCTATCTGGGAAGGAAGATAAGTTCATAGTCTATCATGTGATACTGAAGGTGCTGCAGAGTGGCAACCTACAGCCGTGGGTGAGGTTTGCTACCTGGAGCTAAAACCCCGTGGGTCCCTCTCCATTTCGGTGCTGCCCTGTCCCAGGATGTGTGAGTGCTCTGGGTTGGTGGGGCCTTGCAGACTGGCTGCTGTGAACCCCAGGTGTCGAGAACACGATTGATTCTGTTCCTATGGAAAGGTGTTTCCTAGGGCTGTGTTAAAAACACCTGTCGCTGTTGGGCTTGCCGCTGCGCGACGTGTGGCACGTGCCACTGGCAACGTGTGGTTCCCTCTAATTTCAGGGTGTGTCCTCAGAAAGGTCATGATTTAGGGGTGGAGCTTGGAGCTGGGAGGTCACAGTGCAGCCCAGGCCTCTTAACCCCAGCTGGCTGTTAATCCCTGCAAAGGGACCAGAGAAGTTACGGGGTCGATAGTGCATTTAATATATGGATTATGTTTTAATATTATTTTTTACATATAGATTGTATTTATATAAAATATGTATTTCTACGTCGAGTCATCTGAAGTGGACCATGCCTGTGGTGTGATGCACGAACCCAGCAACTAATAGGGCTGCACTTGAAGTGAAGTCGCTGTTTATAGGGCTGCAGAACTCCAAAGAGGTGTCTGAGAGCCCACAGTGTCCCCCTGGGCTTATCCCAAAACATTGGGGATTGGAAGGGACCTCAAAAGATCATCCAGTCCAATCCCCCTGCCACAGCAGGATTGTCTAGATCACCATTATGGAGGTATTGGATTGAATGTTGACTTGATGATCTTGAAGTTCTTTTCTAACTTTAATGATTTCGTGACTCTGAAATGGTTTTAATCTAAAAAAGAGTTGATTTTGACTGGAACGGAGAAGGTTCCACATCAGTCTGAGAGGGAACTTCTTCATGGTTAGGGTGACAGAGCACTGGAACGGGCTGGAGTCTCCTTCTCTGAAGACATTTTAAACCCACCTGACCATGTGCCTGTGTGACTGGATTTAGGGGATCCTGCTGTGTCGGGGGATTGGACTGGACGATCTTTCGGGGTCCCTTCCAATCCCTAATGCTCTGTGATTCTGTGAAAAAGTTCTTGATTCTGAGGTGGTCAGTCTCTGGAACAGGCTAGAGAGGTGATGGAGGCTCTATCCCTGGAGCCATTCAAGGTCAGGCTGGACTGGGGTCTGGGCAGTTTGGTCTAGTTGGAGATGCTTGTTGGGCTGGAATAGATGGCCTCTGGAGGTCCTGTCCAGCCCCAGACATTCTGTGGTTCTATGATCCAAACACACAGAGAAGACCTGTAGCAGAGCTGCTTGTCCACCATGGTCCCTTACACCCACTTTTCCTGAAAAAACTTTATTCAGCCTCTGTCTAAAGATCACAAAAAGATGGAGACTTCACAGTCTTGACGCTCTTCATGGTCATGACCCCTGTGAATTATTTCCTGGCCCACTGGACTACTTTTTGCAGCAGTAGAAATCTTTCCTTATCCTACCCGTGCGGGTGGATGGTACCAGTGCTCTTTGCAGCAGCCCTTCCCGTGCTCAAAGGCAACTAGTTCTATCCCCAGACTCCCGCTCGGGGCTAATAAAGGTAACTCGATCAGTCTGCCCTCCCGGGTTGTGCTTTCTGGACTTCCAGCAGCACTCGGTCTTTTGACAATGAGCCATTGATCCCTGGGTGCCCATAGCCACAGCCCGGTCCCTGCGCTCCGGCGGCTCTATCTGGACCTGTGTTTCCCTCACCTGGTTAGGAGAGTGACTGTGAGGCAGTGTCAGAAGGCTGCAAGCGCCACTGATGAGTCTATTGCCTTCTCCTTCACCGTGAGGCTCGTTAGCTGTCACGCAGATCCCACAGCAAGGGTTCAAATGGCCACTGAAAGTCACACGCTGCCCGCTCGAGAGCAGACGCAGGTCTAGTTAAAAGCAGGGATTGTTCACCCTGGTGGTGAACAGGGCAGCAGAGTCATAGAATCATGGAGTTGTTCAGGCTGGAAAAGACCTTCAAGCTCATTGAGTCCAACCCTGAAACC
This sequence comes from Rhinopomastus cyanomelas, assembly GCA_013400115.1. Classification (NCBI taxonomy): domain Eukaryota; kingdom Metazoa; phylum Chordata; class Aves; order Bucerotiformes; family Rhinopomastidae; genus Rhinopomastus; species Rhinopomastus cyanomelas. Next base: position 210,038 of record VXBP01006374.1, on the reverse strand, counting down.
AGCTGTCCCAACCTGCCACTAACATCCTTCTGGTGAGCAAAGGCTGAGGGAGCTGGGTGTCTTGACCTTGGAAAAAAGGACACTGAGGGGTGACCCCATGAATGTTGATCAATATGGAAAGGGTGGGTGTCAGGAGGATGGAGCCAGGCTCTGCTCAGGGGCACCCACTGATAGGACAAGGGGGCAGTGGGTGTGGGCTGGAACAGAGGAGGTTCCACATCAGTGTGAGACTGAACAGTCTGTGACAGAGCCCTGGAAGGCCACTTCCACCTCTGTCTCCAGCTTCATTGAATGGTTTAGGTTGAAAGGGATCTTAGAGATCCCAGAATCACAGCATTAGGGATTGGAAGGGACCTTGAAAGATCATCCAGTCCAATCCCCCTGACACAGCAGGATCCCCTTGATCAAGTCACACAGGAACATGTCCAGGAGGGTTTGAAATGTCTCCAGAGAAGGAGACTCCCCTGGGCAGCCCCTTCCAGTGCTCTCTCATTCTCTCAGCAGGGAGATGCTCCCCTCCATCATCTCTGTGGCTCTGCACTGGACTCTCTCCAGCAGCTCTGTGTCCTTCTGGAACTGAGGGGCCCAGAACTGGACACAAGATTCCAGATGTGGTCTCCCCAGGGCACAATAGACAGAAGAACCCCTCTCGATCTGCCGGCCACCCCTGTTTTAACGCACCCATCATCTAGTTCCAACCGTCCCCTCTGCACAAATCATTGGCCTCATCTGAACAAACACTAGCCTGTTGCTTGGTTCATCCCTGGCTGTCAGGGCAGCTGATGGAGAAATCATCATCCTGGTTTTGCAGATGGAGAAACTGAGACCTGTAGAAGGGAAACAAGTACCTTTCGCTTGCCACACGGCACTGAGCCCTCGGCCTCACGGCTCGGTGCTCAGGGGTTTGTCCCCCAGACCAGACAAGTGCCGGAGTGGAAATAAATATCCCTCCTGATGCCTGTGGTCTCTGCGGTCAGGGCTGGGGGTCGAAGGGTCACACGAGGCCTGCACGCAGAAACCACAGAATCCCCCGCAGCTCCGCTGCTCTTTATTAGAAGTCGCTGCTTCTGTGAGAAACGGGTTCTCTGCGAGTTAGGTGCCCTAATTGTAAAGTCATGTGGGCTGCGAGCGACTCCTTCCCCGCTAACCGCGTGTGACAGCCTACAAATGTGAAAAGGATTAGCCAGCCCGATTCGCACGCGGCTGCGGGGAGGCTGGGGCGGTGGAAAACCAAGCCCTGCAGGATCCTCATGAGAAAGACCAGGGCTTCTTTAAATAGGGTTAAGGTTGCCTCGGCGTAGCGATGGTGCCGGTGTTATCCATTGACTGTTGGTCGAGGGAGGGGATTCTTGCCCTCTGCTCTGCGCTGGTGAGACCCCACCTGGAGTACTGGGTCCAGTTCTGGAGTCCCCAGCATGAGAAGGACAGAGGGGATCTCAATCCCTACAAAACACAAATGATCACATTGCAGCCCCAAAGCTCACACGCAGCTGGATTCCTCTCCGGGTGCTTCTCTTTGTGATGTTGTTTACCACTCCAGAGGGGAGATGTGAGGAAAGGTGGAGCTGCTGGCAGCTGGGGATGCCCCATAGTCATAGAATCATTCAGCTTGGGAAAGACCCTTGGGATCATCAAGCCCAACCATCAACCCTACTCTACAAGGTCACCTCTACAACAGATCCCCCAGCACCACATCTGAGCGACTTTTAAACTTATCCAGGGATGGGGACTCAACCACAACCCTGGGCAGCCCAGTCCAGGGCCTGACCACTCTCTCTCGGAAGTTGTTCTCCCTGATGTCCAGTGTAACCTTCACCTGTTGAAGCTTGAAGCCCTTCCCTCTGCTTGTCGCTAATGACCGGTGAGAAGAGACCAGCCCCAGCATCTCCACAGTCTCCCTTCAGACCAAAGGTGCCACAGCTGTTGGTGTTAGGTCTGGAGACCGAGTGTCCCAGTGCCTTGGGATGGTTTTTTAAGCAACGTTCTGCAATTTAGCAAAGTTCTGTTGGTCTGCAACAGCCTTTCGTGTGCAGAAATCACGAACAAGAGCGGTGGAAGCTGGCAGACCCCTGTGTGGATCTCAGCTGTGTCAGATACCATGGAGGCAGGGTTTCTCAGCCGTGTTGCCCAGAGAACTCGTGCCAAGGTGATCTCTGTGTCATTAAACAGCAGTGGTTGAGGGGTGGAGAATCCTTTAGAAACAGGAATATCACAAGTGTTGCTGTTTATGGCCAAGGTTTAGTGCCGCTGGATCTGGATGTCTGGATTGACATTTGGAAATGTCATCCTTCCCGAGAGTGCAGGATGGGCTGCCCAGGGTGGTGGTTGAGTCCCCATCCCTGGGTGTGTTTGAAAGTCCTTCGTAGAATCATAGAATCATTAGGAATTGGAAGGGACCTCGAAAGACCATCTAGTCCAATCCGCCTGCAACAGACCAAGTCACACAGGAACACATCCAGGTGGGCCTTGAACATCTCCAGAGAAGGAGACTCCACCATCCCCCTGGGCAATTCCAGAACTTCGTCATCCTCACTGTGAAGAGGTTCCTTCTCATATTTATGGGGAACCTCCTCTGTTCTAGCTCACACCCATTGACAAACATCGTTATGAACTTCTTTGCCCTCTGGCTTATTCATGAATAACATTAGAGACTTGTTGGTCAAGGCAGTCACATGGTGCTGTGTCTGTTCCCTTCACTGAAATACTGCGGCATCTTCTTGCGGTAGAGATACCCAGGTGCTTGCCCTTCAGGTTCTGTTCCTCTTGACGTTCAACCTTGAAATGTTCTGTCCTGACTCATTTAGGTCTTAGAAGTTCAGTCATCAGGAACGAACTGATGGAAGCTGAACCCAATTAGTTAAGAAGTACGTTGTAACAAATATCTATGTAATGAGGAAAGAAATCCAAAACTAGGTACCTTCTTCCCTGTGAGGATGACGGAGCACTGGAGGGGGATGCCCAGGGAGGTTGTAGAGTCTCTTTCTCTGCAGGCATTTAAAACCTGCCTGGATATGTTCCTGTGTGACTGGATGTAGGGGATCCTGCTGTGGCAGGAGTTTTCACCTGATGATCTTTTGAGGTCCCTTCCAATCCCTGATGCTCTGTGATTCTGTGATCTCATATGTAGGTGGCTGAGGGGAGACCTTCTTGCTCTCTACAGCTACCTGAAAGGAGGATGGGGAGAAGTGGGGGTTGGTCTCTTCTCACAAGGAACAAGGGACAACAAGGCCTCAGGCTGCCCCAGGGGAGGGTTTGGTTGGCCCTGAGGAGAAACTTCTTCCTGGAAAGGGTTCTCAGGCCTTGGCAGAGGCTGCCAAGGGAAGGGGTTGAATGGCCATCCCTGGCCATGTTTCCCAGCTGGGGAGATCTGGAGCTCAGGGTCAGGGTTTACCGATGTGTTGGCATAGTTGGGTTCATGGCTGATCTCCATCAGCTTAAAGATCTTTCCTAACCTAAACAATTCTGTGACTCTATAATGTTCACAAACCTAAACCGATGAATCGGTGTTTCTAAGCCGCCGCATCCCGTGCTCTTCACTGAACCAAGGCAGCCGCTAGTGCCCGGATTTGTCTCCGTATTTTGACCAGGGGATTTCCATCCTCCAACAGTTTGGCCGTGGTGGGCATGATCTGAGCGTTCTCGCAGAGCGTAACCATACAGACCAGATGGACTCTGCTGCCCATCTTCTCCGCAAGGGAGGACCGACAGTGCTGCAGCTACTTAGCTGTGAAACTTCACGTCCTGTGAAACCCACGGGGCTGCTGCAGTGCGCCCCACAGACGGGGCTGGTTGCCTGTTACTGGGGTTGCCTGACACTTCCCATTACAAGACTCTGTTTTCAGTTGCTCAGAGCTTTGCCAGGCTTTTGCCATTTGGATTCCAATCCTTCATGCTGTGTGTCTGCCTCGGGCTAAATTATTTTCGAAAATGTCAGCCAAAATCAGAAAAATGCGTAAAAATTCCAACAGCCTCGATGTCGGCTGCCCCGTCGCCTCCTGCACTTCGTAAGGAAGGGACTGACATCTGGGAGACAGACCGACCTTGGTGTCGGGGATGAAAATGCATCCAAAGTCTGTGCGAAGACTCACAGGACCCCAAACTCACTCAAGGCTCCAGCCCTTTGCCCAAGCTGCAAGGTGCCGGGCTCAGGGAAGACTTTGTTTTCACCCGCGATGGATGTTCTGTGGCCTGTCCCCTTGCTGCTGTCATAGGTGAAGGGTGGGTGTCAGGAGGATGGAGCCAGGCTCTTCTCAATGTCATATGGTGATAGGACAAGGAACAGTGGGTGTGAGCTGGAACATAGGAGGTTCCATATAAATATCAGAAAGAACTTCTTCCCAGTGAGGGTGACAGAGCCCTGGAAGGGCCTTCCCTGGGGGGTTGTGGAGTCTCCTTCTCTGGAGATGTTTCAAACCCACCTGGATGTGTTCCTGCGTGACTTGGTCTAGGTGATCCTGCTGTGTCAGGGGGATTGGACTGGATGATCTTTCAAGGTCCCTTCCAATCCCTGATGATTCTATGATTCTATGGTCTTCCAAGGTCCCTTCCAATCTGTAATGTTCTGTGAACCTGTGAATCTGTGAGTAGGGTCTGAGACTGGTTTTCATCACAAACATTGAAAACAGAAGGGAAATCATGAATTCTTCAGTCAGTTCTCGAGGCTGTCTCTACCTCTTTCTTCATCTGTCATTGTTCTCTTTTCAACCCTCCAGCTGAAGAGGGACGTTTTTATTGTTAACACTGTTAGTCATTTGAGCTGATCCGTGTCTCGCTTCCAGTTCTCATGTTATTCCTGCATTCCCCGATCAATCTATGGCTGATGATGCCCTCTTCTCTTCCTCATAAGCAGTCTGTTAACTCCTAGTCGTCAAGGCTCATGATCCAGTTTCAATCCTGACAGAATCACAGGGCACTAAGGGACACAGCTAGGCTGGCCTTCAACACCTCCAGGGAGGTGCCCTGGGCAGTCCAGTCCAGGCTCTGATCACCCTTTCCATGAGGAAGGGCTTCCTGACATCCAATCTAACCCTCTTCTGGCAGATTCAGGTCCTGCCCTCTCATCCTGCTGTTGGTTGCCTGAGAGAAGAGCCCGCCCCCCACTTGTCTCCAACCCCCCTTCAGGAAGTTGGAGAGAGGGGAAAAAGGTCCCCTCTGAGTCTTCTCCAGGCTCAGCACCCCCAGCTCCCTCAGCCTCTCCCCATCAGACTTTCCCTCCATCCCTCCTCCAGCCTCATTTCTCCTCTGAACCTGCTCCAGCCCCTCCATCTCTGTCTTGGAGTGGCCCAGCACTGCCCCCAGGACTCAAGGGGAGGCAGCACAGGAGGAGAATGATGCCCCTAGTCCTGCTGGCCACGCCATTGCTGTTCACTCTCAACAATGAAACTCAACGCACCAGAATCTTCTAATGGCACCTATGTCTTTGCTAGCATGGTGCTTCCTAAAATGCCTCAAGTACTGTTTAAATTCACTTTTCTGAAGGCTTTTGAAGTAAACATGGGTTGAAAATGAACATGGGTTCCAGCTGCCGCGTGAAGTCCAATGTCTAATTCAGCCCTCATGCAAGTACCTGAGCTGGACAAATTGCAAGTGAAGGAAGTGAGAGGCTCCCAGCAATCGGTTATGAAGAGGTTGGCGATTAGAGCCGGGATTCCTCGTGCATGAGCAAACCATCCCTCGGCCGGTGGCGCAGCTGCGTCTCGGAACATCAAGCGCGGTCCGTATGCAGATCCCAGTGCTCTCCCGCTTGTTCTGCTGCGAAGGGGCTTCTCTCCGGGACACGGAAGGAAATCCAGAGAGACAAGGTAATAGAGATGGAAGGCTGCTAATGGAAAGATTAGGTCTCTGGGCTGTCGGACCCGTCTCTCTTAAGCACATGTTTATGCTTTAAGTTAAATAACCCGGCGTGCTCAGGCATGTAAATCCCTGTCTGTAGGGCAGATGGATCTGCATGTCTGAATGGTAAGATGCTGCTTTGTGTAGGAACGTTGCGGCAGAGAGTAGTTCCACATTCATGCAGCTTACGTTACATTTCATTACGCTCCTGTTACAACGTGAAAGGTCTCTCCTTTCGCCGCAAAGCACCATCTCAGCGTTCACAAACAACGAGCCCCTGCGTGGACCAGGCACGGCACAGAATCACAGCGTCGGTCAGGTTGGAAGAGACTCTTGGGGTCATCAAGTCCAACCACCAACCCTGCTCAAATCAGTACATAAACCCCTTCAGAATCATAGAATCACAGAATCATTCAGGTTGGAAAAGACCCTTGGGATCATCAAGTCCAACCATCAACACTACTCTACAAGGCCACCCCTACAACAGATCCCCCAACACCACATCTGAGCGACTTTTGAACACATCCAGGGATGGAGACTCAACCACCACCCTGGGCAGCCCAGTCCAGTACCTGAGCACTCTTTCGGAGAGGGCAATGAAGCTGGGGAAGGGCCTGGAGAACAAATCTGATGGACAGAGTTGGGGCTGTTTAGTTTGAGGAAGAGGAGGCTAAGGGGAGACCTCATCGGTCCCTACAGCTATCTGAAAAGACACTGTAGAGATGTTGGTGCTGGTCTCTTCTCACAGGTCATCAGCGACAGAAACAGAGGGAAGGGCTTCAGGCTTCAATAGGGGAGGGTTAGACTGGACATCAGGAAGAAATTCTTTCTGGAGACAGTGGTCAGGCCCTGGACTGGGCTGCCCAGGGTGGTGGTTGAGTCCCCGCCCCTGGATGAGTTTAAAAGTCGCTTAGATGTGGTGTTGGGAGATCTGATTTCAGGGTGACCTTGTAGAGTAGGGTTGATGGTTGGACTTGATGATCCCAAGGGTCTTTCCCAAGCTGAATGATTCTGTGATTCTGTAGGAGTTTATTTACTGGTTTGTGCCTGATAACACTAGAAGAGAAATCACGTTATTTTCTGTCAGTTTATTTTCTACACTTTCTTTTCCATTTCTTTTCTGAAAGGAGTCTGTGTGGAGCTCTTCACAGAGACCTTATAGTCCTTGGACGTCATGGCAGAGGAGGGCTTCATCTTCTTCCTCATTGCCTTTTCCACCTTGAGGGGAAGAGAGGGCACTAAATGAAGGATTCACTGGATTACTGGTGGGTATTTGCAGGAGCAGTGCTCCTCAGCAGAGTTTTCAAGACCACAGTCCTGAGAAGTGGATGAGTGCAGATGTCCAGAACATCAGTGGTTGGAAGAGACCTCGAAAGGTCATCCAGTCCAACCCCCTTGCCACAGCAGGATCCCCTCGATCCAGTCGCACGGGAACACGGCCATGTGGGATTACTTGGATAAGACGATAAATGCCGACACAAGAAGCCAGTAATTGAAGCATCAGACTGAAATAGTTGTGTCCTCTGACCTAATCCTTCCCAGACCAATTTTCCTTAACCTTTCATCTCTCCACAGCTCTCTGTAGCCCTTTCAGATGAGATGTTTTACAGCCCAAACTATTAGTTGGAGAGGGACTTTTTCCGAGAGACTCTAGTGCTGCGACAAGGGGGATGGGTTCAAGCCAAAACTGGGGAGGCTTAGATGAGATCTGAGGCAGAAATCCCTCCCTGTGAGGGTGATGTGGCCCTGGAGCAGGTTGCCCAGGGGGGTTGTGGCTGCTCCATCCCTGGCAGTGTCCAAGGGCAGGTTGGATGGGGCTGTGGGCACCCTGCTCTGGTGAGAGTTGTCGCTGCCCGTGGCAGAGGGTTGGAACTGGATGATCTCTGAGGTCCCTTCCAATCCCTAATGATTCTATGATTCTATGCAATCAAAGTCAGAGCTTGGGTCTGTTCCACTAAAATTGGGTTGCAGCCCCTGCTCACTCGAGGAACTTTGTGGACGTGAGTAGTCCCACGGAGAGCACAAGTATGTGTGTAGCTGACAGAAGGTGATGAAATGAACCCAAGTGAAGGAGAGACTGTCCGCATAGCCCGGAACTGCACGGCGGTGGCCCAAATCCAGCCATTGTGGTCGAGGGATTTGCAAAACGACTTGTGTTTGCCGGTGCATCTCCGTCGGTTTCGCTAACTCCTCACACATTCCAGCCTCTTCTCTCCCAAAGTTCACCTTGTTTGCTCTGAATGTCTCCTCCCAGGGCAGTCATGGCAACGTACTGACCTAATTCTTCAGGCTGCACGGCTATGTGCTCACTATTTTAGGAGATAAATGAGTAACAGTCTCTTCATTCTCTAGTGTAAATTGACTGAAGCCTCTTCAAGTCAATGAAGCAACATAAAGCTGTGGAAACTGAGAGCCCGAGGCTAGACGTTAGCTTCCAAAATAGAAGGAGACTGAGGGGTGACCCCATGAATGTTGATCAATATGGAAAGGGAGGGTGTCAGGAGGATGGAGCCAGGCTCTGCTCACGGGGCACCCAATGACAGGACAAGGGGTACCGGGTGTGAGCTGAAACAGAGGAGGTTCCACATCAATCTGCAAAGGAACTTCTTCCCAGAGAGGGTGACAGAGCCCTGGAAGGTGCTGCCCAAGGGGGTTGTGGAGTCTCCATATCTGGAGATGTTGAAAACCCACCTGGCCACGTTCCTGTGCAACTGGATCTAGGGATTCGGCTGTGGCAGGGGGATTGGACTGGATGATCTTTTCAGATCCCTTCCAATCCCTAATGTTCTGTGGATCTTTGGAAAGACTTCCAAAAATTCTTGTGGACACAGAGCCCTGTCAGGTAGAAAAGGTGATGGGGCGGAAGGAAAGAGCCGCGGCTGGTAGGAGGGGATGTTGTTGGTGACGTTTGTTCACTGTGGTGGTCTCAGCAGGGATCTGGCCGGACCTGATCGCGCCAGGACATTGCACTCTTCAAGCCGAGTTGTCTCCACAGGGCTGGTTCTGCCTTTTCAGCCTATTCCTTTTCATTTTTTCCTCTCAGGGTGATGTTTTCGAAGGTGTCTGTTCCTCTTGTTGGCCGCCGGACAGCGGTATCACAAGGATTTCCCTCTGGTATAGAGCACAGAGCTCTTCTGTATCAGCGTGGAATGCAGTAGCAAGTCGCCGTGCCGCGGCCTGTAAGGATACCTGCTACCCTTATAAACTTTTTATAACTTAGGAAAATAAACATGTGGTTTCAGGGCTCTGCATGGGCAGTACGAGCTGAGCTGGAGGCTGCTTTATGAGCCTGAGCGAGAAAATATTGGTAGAGTTAATAAATTTCTGGGGGAATCAGCGAACAGCATTCTGGAAGGTCTGGATGGTTTATGGGTGACTACGTATTTTATCTCTGGGAGCATCATCCAAGCTGAGCACTAAAGTGCAGTGTTCTCTGCAAGGAGTGCTTGATCCCGGAGCTCCTGCGGGACGCCAGCCGCACGTCCAGTTATCCGCAGGAAAAACCTGCTAATCCAGGGGATCTGCCTGCAGGGCCGACGGAGACGTCTCTCTCGCTTAGGCAAAAAAACAACTGGTTGTACAAACTGGGTCTGTGCAGGTACCTGGTAGATGATTTGTTCTAAATAACCCCATTTCTTGCTCAAAATTGCTGATTTGAATTGCTAATTTCAATTACTGATTTAAAATTAGTAGCGAAGGAGGATGATCAGGATTTGAGGTCCCTTCCGATCCCTAGTGATTCTATGATTCCTTGATTCTGTGATTCCTTAATTCTATGATTCTGTGATTCTATGGCCAAGAGCCAAAAATGGACCTTGGTGGCCAAGAAGGCCAATTGGATTAGAAGGGGGTTGGTTAGTAGGTTGAGAGAGGTTCTCCTCCTCCTCTACTCTGCCCTGGTGGTACCTCATCTGGAATGTTCTGTCCAGTTGTGGGCCCCTCAGTTCCAGATGGGCACAGAGCTGCTGGAGAGAATCCAGTGCAGCGCCACAGAGATGCTGAAGGGAGGGGAGCATCTCCCTGCTGAGGTCTCTTGAGCTTGGAAAAGAGGAGTCTGAGAAGTGACACAATGAATGTTAAGAGAACATGGAGAAGGTAGGTGTCAGGAGGATGGAGCCAGGCTCTGCTCAGGGGCATCTAATGATGCTCTGCTAAGGGGCAACGGGTGTGAGCTGGAGTGAAGGAGATTCCACATCAGTAGGAGAAGGAACTTCTTCCCAGTGCGGGTAACAGAGCCCTGGAAGGGGCTGCTCAGGGGGGTTGTGGAGTCTCCTTCTCTGGAGACATTTAAAACCCTCCTGGCCATGTTCCTGTGCAACTGGATGTAGATGATCCTGCTGTGTCAGGGGGATTGGACTGGCTGATCTTTCGAGGTCCCTTCCAATCCCAAATGCTCTGTGATTGTGTCTTTCTGTTGAGAAGTCCAAGCAGGAGAGCTGGGAGAACAATAACGTTCATTACAGAAGGCTGCAGTACAAGGAGGAGGTGAAAGTGAGGTTGGATTTGTAGCCTGCAGACGGCCGAGGGAGCGCTGAAACATTAGCTCAGATAAAATCATTCTGGTGCCAGTAGAAAATACCTTTCCTCGGCAAGGTCTGTGGGGCTCTAATTTGGAAATTCCCAGAGCCTCGGCCGTATCCAGTCGCACACTTGTAAGGAGGTGAGGGACCTGCCAATAAGTGATTTACAGTATGTTTTCCCATGTTCTGCGTTCGGGTAATTTCATGTTGCAACTCAATACCGGGTAATGTAAAATCCAGCTCCTCCAGCGACGCCAGGAATGAACTCATGGAGGAGCGTCCCACTGGGAAGGGCACAGACTGCATTACGTGTCGGTGTGCCAGCACCGGAGATGCAAAAACAGCTCCGTGGAGCTTTGTCCTGTAAGGCCGGCCTTCAGAATTGAAAGGGTTGACTGAATTCACCTCTTGCTACTGACTGACTGACAATTCCCAAGGCTTAGACATCACCACAGAGTCTGGAGAGGTCAGGCTGCTGAACTCTGGGCTCAGATGTGCCTCTAGATTAAACTACCCGTGAACTCACATTTGAGAGAAACCTGAAGGAGATTTGGTGAAAAGCTGCCTTTGGAGAAATTAGAGCCCCACAGACCTTCCTGAAGAAAGGTATCTTCTACCAGCATGTAGGAGGTTCCACATCAGTGTGAGAAGGAACTTCTTCCCAGTGAGGATGACAGAGCCCTGGAAGGGGCTGCCCAGGGGGGTTGTGGAGCCTCCTTCTCTGGAGACATTTCCTAGGTCTCTTCCCATACTGTTCCTATGTCACCATGATCTGGACATCCACATCTGAACGATGAGATGGGATATGAACTGGCACCTTGAGCTGAATGGTTTGTCCAAGGCCAGTTGTGAATCGAAGAGGAGAGATTGACATAAACTCCGTGTCCAATAGCGTTAGCATAGCCACATCACAGAGTCACACAGCTTGCTGTCAGCTCCTTAAACTCTGCTCTTGGTCTTTCTGGTCCCTCCTCACTGTGATCTGGTTGTTCTCTGGCCCTGCCACGTAGTCGATTCCCATCCTGTTAGGCCACAACAGAACTGATACTGACAAAGGACTAGAGAACATGAGATGATGGGGTAGAGGTCATTTGTGGGCTCAGTGTTGTGTAAGTAGACCTTCTTCACCATGACAGGGGATGGTGCTCAGTCTAGATCTTCCCATTTCCAGCCTCTGAGGCTTCTGTTCTGCTGAGTCTCCTTCTCTGGAGATGTTTAAAATCCACCTGGATATGTTCCTGTGCAACGGGATCTAGGGGATCCTGCTATGGCCAGGGGATTCAACTCAATGATCTTTCAAGGTCCTTTCCAATCCCTAATGTCCTGTGAGTCTGTGGCTAAGAAGAACAAGTCATGCTGATGAGCCTGACATCTTCATGGCCATCCCACTCCCTGCTAGAGCCAGTTCAACAAGGTGGACATCACTAAATCTCAACTACTAATCCCTTGCTCATGGCCATGAGCTACTAATCTCATAGTGGTGGTGGAGTCGCCATCCCTGGAAGGGTTCAAAAAATGGGTGGATGTGGCCCAGGAGGATAGGGTTTAGTGGGCAGGGTGGGGTCGGGTTGGCAGTTGCACTGGTCTCTTCCAACCGTAATGATTCTACAATCTTGGCCAGTTCTTGAGCTCGTGGTTGGTTTATTTACTGGAACACACCTTGCCCATTGAACTCTGTGAAACAGGGACCGCAACCCTCCCTTTGCTCCCACTTCCCCCCCGGACTTGTCAAGCCGCCCGGAGGAAGGGTCTCCCAGTCACCAGGTCCCCCCACACACGCAGCACTTAGCTGTGGTTTCCACTGCATCCTGTGTGTGGCAGGTGCTGGCTGAGGGCATTTCCATCCCAGCAGCAGAACACGAGAAGGCGAATTAAGCGATACCACCTTGGACTCGGGGAGCTCTCGGCGGAGCTCAGTATCTGGGCAGAGCTCGCTCAGCAAGGGGGTTTAAAATTGCCTTTTGGCTAAGAAAGCAAATCCTTCAGCGTCAATCGGAAAATTGTATTCTTGATTTATTTTGTTTAGATAAGGCTTAAGGCGACCAAGTCAGAGCCCCTTTATGCTGTGATGTGGGTGGAAGTTCGCTCAGCCTCTGAGATAGACCAGTCGCTCCCTTCCCTCTCCTCAGCACCCCACCCCTCCCAAACTTTCTCAAACATATGGGCCTAATTCGGGTTGAAGCCTAAAAAAGTTTGCCCTGGTTAAAAATTATGGCTTCTTATAATGAAATCTTTGTCGATGGAAACTTGAAATAGCAGCTCGGCTCATGACTTATGGGGAGGCTGCTGATGGAAATCAATTAATCATCCCATTTCCCAAAATCTGAGCAGGAGAGCGCACTTGAATCAGAAAGGGGCTCCAGTTTATGAGCTACTTGGACAGATTCAAGACTTTCCCTGGAAACCCCAGGAGCTTAAGTGGGAATAAATATGTTAAGAATGAATGTTTTTCTTTGGGGGGAAGGACAACAATGGAGAACTTCTGCTGAGGAACATTTAGGGCTTTTGGAGGGGATGGGTTTTGTGGTAGAGGTGAGCACTTTGCAGTCTGGAGCAACAGGGTCTCCACTTCTCATAAAGGTCCACCAGGTGATTTTATTGAGGTCTTCTAATTCTTGCCTAGAGGTAGTGAGAATGGACTGGCTTTCCCTGTGCTGGGCCAGATCCAGACTGGATCTGCATTTGGTCAAGGACAACCTCAGGCACCAGTATACACTGGGGACTGATCTGCTGGAAAGTAGTGTCGGACAAAGGGATCTGAAGGTGCTGGTGGCCAGCAGGATGGCCAGGAGTCAGCAATAGGCACTGGTGGCCTAGAAGGCCAACTGCATCCTAGGGTGGATCAGAAGGAGGGTGATTAGGAGATGGAGAGAGATTCTTCTGCCTCTCTGCTCTGCCCTGGGGAGACTACATCTGGAATCCAGTGTCCAGTTCTGGGCCTCTCGGTTCAAGAAGGACACAGAGCTGCTGGATAGAGTCCAGCAAGAGCGTCAAAGAAGATGAAGGGAGTGGAGCATCTCACTGCTGAGGAAAGGATGAGGGAGCTGGGTCTCTTGAGCTGGGAAAAAAGGAGGCTGAGAGGTGACCCCATGAATGTTGATCAATATGTGAAGGGCAGGTGTCAATAGGATGGAGCCAGGCTCTGCTCAGGGACACCCAATGACAGGGCAAGGGGCAGTGGGTGTGAGCTGGAACAGAGGAGGTTCCACATGGATCTGAGAAGGACCTTCTTCCCAGTGAGGGTGCCAGAGCACTGGAAGGGGCTGCCCAGGGGGGTTGTGGAGTCTCCTTCTCTGCAGACATTTCAAACCCACCTGGACATGTTCTTGTGCAACTGGATCTAGGGCATCCTGGTGTGTCAGGGGGGTTGGACTTGCTGATCTTTCAAGGTCCCTTCCAATCCCTAATGTTCTGTGACTCTGTGATCGCTGTAGCCTGGGACTATGATTATACACTTCTGCAAACTACTCATCAAAATAATCAATAATTAGAGCAAATCCACGCAGTAGACTCTCTGGTTCAATGGATGAACTGAAGTGTTGGAGGCACAGAGGTGCTGGTTTGAGATGGGGCCACATTTGGAAGAAGGAGGATCAATTTAGGACATCTTAGTTTGGTTCACTTGGCCTGAAACAGCTTAGTTTTTCCTTTTCTGGACTTGCTTAACCACTTTCTCCTTCTCTTTATATACTGGAACTTGGAAAAGTTTGTTTAAATAAGGTTTTCAATTAACCTATCCACACACTCTGAAACAGCAAAGCAAGAAAAGATGTGATAGATACTCCCAGGGGCACTCGTGCATGTGATTGTGCTGTGATCATCCGAACTAATGTCAAGCCAATACACCCTTCTCTTTCAGAATAGTCACTGGTTCTGGAGTTCCTGCAGAGCAGTTCAGGTGCTCCAGCTTTGCTTTCAAGTGTAAGAGCTGTCCTCAAGTCTCCACTTCTTTAGAATTATAGAATCATTCAGGTTGGAAAAGACCTTTGAGATCATCGAGTCCAACCAATAACCCTATTCTACCGAGTTCACCACTGGACCAGATCCTGAAGCATCGCATCTAAATGACCTTTAGGCATTCAGAGATGGCGATTCAACCCCCTCCCTGGGCAGGCTGTTCCAAGGCCTGATGGCCCTTTCAGTGAGAACATTTTTCCTGATGTGCAGCCCAACCCTCCCCTGGTGCAGCTTGAAGCCAATCTTTCTTGTTCTGTCACTAATGACCTGTGAGAAGAGACCAGCACCCACCTGTCTATAGTGTCCCTCAGGTAGAGGGTAATAAAGTCTCCCCTCAGCCTTCTCTTCCTCAGGCTGAACAGCCCCAGCTCCCCCAGCCGCACCCCATTAGCCTTGTCAAACGTGGCAGCTGACTGGGCTGGTTAAGAGAAGGAAAAGATGAGGAACTGGAGGAGCACTGGAGCGAAGGAGCCTGAAGAAATCTCACCATTTGGCAAAGGGATGATTTCCTTTGTCATCCCACTTGCTTCCTGCCAGTGGGTCGGCTTTAATGAATAATGGGAGATGAAGGATAATTTGGGTTCCTGCCTGGAGTGGGAACAGCTGACAAAGCGTTTAATGGGAGCTGACAGTTGAGTACCCGGCCGCGGCAGCGAAGTGTCAGACAAAGCCTGTGAAAATAAACAGCCCGAACGAAAGCTATTTGGGAGCAGATTGCTGGCACGCTTTCCCAACCCCAGGCAGGTTATCTGAGATGGTAATTGCTGCCAAAAAATTCCTCCTCCTCCTCCTCCTCCTCCTCCTGTTTTGCTCATATACCTCATGAGACTTCCCTCAAGGGACCGCCGAGGGTATTTATGGAGACGCTTAACTTCCAAATAAGCAAAAGAAATCAGGAGCAGAAGAAGCAGAGCTGTTGGCACATTTGGAAACGGCGGGTTGCTCAATAGCTGCTCGTATACAGTGTCTGATTATGTATCTGTGTATTTATATGTCAAGAAGGTAAAGACTGGAGTTAGCTACAGGCTTGAGGGAAGCTACAGAGCCCAGTTGTCACTGCCTCTCCTATAAAAGCCCCAGCCAGAATGGTCTGGGGACACGATGAACTTTCTGGATGGTCACGATGTTCCAAAGAGAGTCAGGAGATCATAGAATCATTCAGGTTGGAGAAGAACCCTGGGATCATCGAGTCAAATCCTCAACCCTACTCTACAAGTTCAGCCCAAAAACAGCTGATGACACAAAGCTGGGTGATGTTGCCGACACCCCTGCAGACTGTGCTGTCATTCAGCAAGANTGAAGGGTGGGTGTCAGGAGGATGGCACTGGGCTGTTCTCAGTGTCATGTAGTGATAGGACAAGGGTCAGTGGGTGTGAGCTGGAACATAGGAGGTCCCACATCAGTGTGAGAAGGAACTTCTTCCCAGTGAGGGTGAGAGAGCACTGGAACAGGCTGCTCAGGGAGGTTGTGGAGTCTCCATCACTGGACAGGTTTAAGACCCAACTGGATGTGTTCCTGTGTGACTTGGTCTAGGTGATCCTGCTGTTGCAGGCGGATTGGACTGGATGATCTTTCGAGGTCCCTTCCAATCCCTAATGATTCTATGATTGTGTGAACACTGCGTCTAAGGAACTTTTAAACACATCCAGGGATGGGGACTCAACCACCACCCTGGGCAGCCCAGTCCAGTGCCTGACCACTGTCTCCATGAAGAATTTCTTCCTGATGTCCAGTCTAACCCTCCCCTGTTGAAGCTTGAAGCCCTTCCCTCTGGTTCTGTTGCTAGTGAAGAGCCCAGCACCAACATCTCTACAGTGTCTAGAACGGTCTGGGGACATGAAGAACTGTTCCAAAAGCGTCAGAAGGAGCCACCCAGCCGCGTTTCCCATCCAGTGTTCACGTGCTAAGAATCTCGCCATCACGAGCCGCGCTTTGACCTCTTTTCTTTTCACCCACAGCACGTTAGTTCTGCTCGTGTTGCTCCCAGCCTTGCAGAACAGTTAATCAAAGCCAACGCTGGTTGCTGGATGTCTCCTCGTGTTCAAAAATAGGTTCGTCGGCTCCGTGGCCAGGAGGGTCTGCTCTGATCATCTCCTGACCTCCTGCGTATCGCGCAGGCGTGCGGTAAGCGCTGTTCTGTGAGGGTTAACGTGCGCAGGGCCTCATTTATTAGCTTAGCTGTGAAAGCAGGTGACGGGGAGTCGGCGTTCGGGGTCCTGCTCTTGGCCAAAATGGGCTGTGAAATGGTTGGAATAACATTTCCCTACCTGCGGCGCTGAACTGGCTCCTGCAAAGCAGCAGCAACAAGCCTGCGGTGACTTAACAGTTACTGAAAGGCGTAATCCTGGTACAGCAAGAATAATAATCTAAATACCAAAACCAATCCCCTCCCCAAATCCAGGCTTAAACAAAGATTAAAAAGAAAATACTTGAAATTCTGAAGTCTTGGCTGCACGAACCTAAACATCTGAAAGCACTGGAGTGTGCATTTTCCACTTCCAGGCTCTCCTCGGACCCCACGTCCTTCTGCTCCACTGGTGTGATCCATCTGCAGATACAAGGATTGTGTAATTCATCGCAGATACTGGCCCTAGATAGAAATTCCACTGGGTCCTTCATCCCACGTGATGGGAAGCCTTCTCCGAGGTGAGAACAGGAGGTACTTGTAGGTGGTGCTGCTCTGCTGTGGTTTGAAGAGTGGCAGCTACATGTTTGTGGTGACATCTCCCTGCTGAGGAAAGGCTGAGGGAGCTGGGTCTCCTAAGATTGGAAATAAGGAGACAGAGGGGTGACCACATGAATGTTGGTCAATATGGAAGGATCGGAGGATGGACCGAGGCTCTGCTCAGGGGCACCCAATGATAGGACAAGGAGCAATGGGTGTGAGCTGGAACAGAGGAGGTTCCACATCGATCTGAGAAGGAACTTCTTCCCAGTGAGGGTAACAGAGCACTGGAAGGGGCTGCCCAGGGTGGTTGTGGAGTCTCCTTCTCTGGAGACATTTAAAACTCACCTGCACATGTTCCTGTGCAACTGGAACTAAGGGATCCTGGTGTGGTGGGGGGATTGGACTGGATGATCTTTTGAGGTCCCTTCCAATCCCTAATGATCTGTGATTCTGTGACTAGATGACCTTTGGAGCTCCCTTCCAGCCCCGGCGATTCAATGATTCTGTGACTTGCTGCTGTGGATGCTGAAAGCTCACATCAAGGAGAAGTGAGACAATCTAATGGAAAAGAAATCCCATTACCATGAATGAAACAAGAAAAGTCTGCAACTTCTGCGTCATAAATGATTGAAATTTGGAAGAGCAACCCGGAGAAGTGTCAGTAAATGCTTAGCAAAGTCTGCTCTGCCTGCTCTCTGCCAGACCATGCTCTTCTAGTTCCTTATTCAAGAGAGGAACGTCTACACTTGAGCATCTCCACAGCCTGCCCACGAGCAGAACACCTGCAGTTCCTGCAGGCAGCATCTTAATGAAGCCTCTCCCTGGGGCAGGAGACAACCCTATTTGCAAATATGGTCGGGATTCTTTGTTCCTCAACCTGTGCTTTCACAGGCAGCAACTTGTTGAGCACTTTCCCTGAGCCGACCTGGATTGTCAAGTGACTTATTGGTCACACTCCTGCTCTCCTCCTAATTAGCCCCCCTCCTAATGAAGGCCCCTTAAACACATTTTCATAGTAGTGACATTAAATTATAGCATGGCTGGTGTTGGAAGGGACCTTAAAGACCATCCAGTTCAAACCCCCTTGCACAGGGAGGGACACCTTCACTAGAGAAAGGCCCCCAGCCAACCTGGCCTTCAACACTGCCAGCGATGGGGCAGCCACAACTGCCTTGGGGAACCTGTTCCAGCATCTCCCCACCCTCACAGCAAAGAATTTGTTCCTCATGTCCAATGTCAGTCTCCCATCTTCAAGTCTGGAACCCTTTCCCCTTGTCCTCTCGCTACTATCCCTGTCAAAAGCCCCCTCCTCCAGCTTTCTTGTAGCCTTCATACAAGATTGGAAACTGCTTGAAGGTCAGCTGGGAGCCTCCTCCAGGCGGAACAACCCCAACTTGCTCATCCTGTCCTCATAGCGGACTCCAGCCCTCCGATCATTTGAGTTGCTCTCCTGTGGACCCATTGCAGGAGCAATGTGTCCTTCTAACATTGGAGACTCCAGCACTGGGCCAAGTATTCCAGGTGGGGTCCCACCAGTGAAGAGTAGAGGAGGAGAATCCCCTCCCTCGAGCAACTGTCAGGTGTCTATTTCTAGAGCTCTCGGACAGAAATGTTCAACGGTACCAACGCTCGGAGCCCTCCCAACGGAGTCCCAGTGGGTGCTTTGGAGGAAGGACTCCCCTTTCTGGCATTGCCGGTCAGCCAGTCCCTGAGCCACTCTGTGCTCTGCTGATACCGCACTGCACCAATCCTGAATCAGGATTTCAGCCCCGTGCCCTCAGTATCACACATGTCCTATCTCTGCTTTGAAAGGGATTTATTCCTGCCTACTCCAAGTCCACCCCTCAGTCCATGGCCCCAGAGGTCCTGAAAAGTCAACATTCTCCTGTCCTTTCCCATAGTGATGACCCACATATTGATGAAGCTGGATCCTTTTGATGCTCACACCCCTATATAACATGCAGGTTGGACACTGATGCCTGCAGAGAGGACAGTTCATATAGAATAACAGAACCACAGAACATTAGGGATTGGAAGGGACCTTGAAAGGTCATCCAGTCCAATACCCCTGACACAGCAGGATCACCCAGATCCAGTCGCACAGGAACATGTCCGGGCGGGTTTTACACTTCTCCAGAGAAAGAGACTCCACAACCCCCCTGGGCAGCCCCTTCCAGCACTCTGTCACCTTTATCGGGAAGAAGTTCCTTCTCATATTGATGTGGAACCTCCTCTGTTCCAAATGATACCCGTTGGCCCTTGTCCTATCATTGGGTGCCACTGAGCAGATCCTGGCTCCATCCTATTGATACCTGCCCTTCACATATTTATCAACATTCATGGGGTCATCCCTCAGGCTTCTTTTTTCCAAGTTCAAGAGACCCAGCTCCCTCAGCCTTTCCTCATCAGGCAGATGCTCTACTCCCTTCATCATCTCTGTGACTCTGCACTGGACTTTCTCTAGCAGCTCTGTGTCCTTCTGGAAGTGAAGGGCCCAGAACTGGACACAAGATTCCAGATGTGGTCTCAGCAGGGCAGAGCAGAGTGGCTGGAGAACTTCTCTCTACCTACTAATCCCCTCCCTTCTGATCCACCCCAGGATGACAGTGGCCTTCTTGGCTACCAGAGCCCATTGCTGGCTCCTGGTCAGACTGGAAAAGCAAAAACAGGCCGCAGCACAAGCGCACATCAGGTCTTAGAAAGACGTTGCCTCAGGCTGTATCAGCCAAGTGAGTCAGAGACGTGAGAACCACTGGCTGTTTGTCACCAGGGAGCTGTGACCTGCAGAAGAAACAGCCAGAAAGCTGTTATTACTTGAAATGTAAAGTTAGAGGGAAAAAAAGATGCTTCTCTGTCTCATTTCCCTGAGCTGGACCACATGCTTCCCCGGAGGAAAATCATTGCTGAAATATGTTGACTGCAAAATTTTCTGCTAATCAGAATATTCCTCTCTTGCTCTGAGCTGCGGGATGCAGGTGGCAACCTGCCCGGTCCGTTCCGGAGTGACCCATGCGGGCTGCAAGCGTGACCCTACTGGGGACAACGGGTCATCTAGCACACAGCCCCTGCTTCTGTGGGATTGCGCTGGGACAACAGGAAAGTGGTGCCCAAGAGCCTGCTGCTGGCCTGGCTCTTCTGTTGGGGTCACACCGGTTGGAACCCTATGGCAGTGCCACTTCCCATTAGTGGGATGTGGCCACAAAGCTAACAGCCCGCTTGGGAACTTTGACTGATGTAGGGCATGTCGTGGCCTGATGAGCCTTCTCATCGCTGCGTTCATGCCTGGTCCAGTTGAAGAACGTTTCTTCTTCTTCTCTAAGTGTGCATTGCCGAAGAGAACCTCACAAGTGTTAATTCTAGTCTTGGCATCCACCTCTGAAGGGTTAAAGCATCTCTGGCAGAGCATCCTGTTCGTTTTTCTCTTGTTCCTTGTTGCACAGACCTCTGATCCCTTTCCCCTCTCCTTTTTCTCACTGTATGTTCTAGATTTTTAGGAGGCTGGAGAACAGGACCTATGGAGAGTGGCTGAGGGAACTGGCGTTATTCAGTCTAGAGAAGAGGAGGCTGAGAGGAGACCTCCTTTTTCTCTACAGCTGCCTCAAAGGAAGTTGTCGTGAGGCTGGGCTCTGCTCTCTTGTCCCAAATTACTAATGATAGGATGAGGGGAAATGGCCTCAACTTGCTTCAGGGGAGGTTTAGATTGGATCTGAGGAAGAAGTTCTTTCCCAAGAGAGTGGTTGGGCACTGGAACAGGGTGCCCAGGGAGGTGGTGGAGTCCCCATCCCTGGAGGTGTTTAAAAACTGAGTAGCTAGAGCACTTGAGGTCATGGTGTAGGGGTTAGGGAGCTGTTGGGCTGAGGGCTGGACTTGATCCTGGTGGTCCTTTCCAGCTGTGATTGTCACAGAATCCTAGGACATTAGGGATTGGAAGGGACCTCAAAAGATCATTCTGTCCAATCCCCCCACCAGAGCAGGATCCTCTAGATCAAGTTGCCCGTGATTCTGTGACCTTCTTGCAGCGGGTGTCACTGCTAGACTAGCAGCAGGCATCACTCAGTGCCATGAGATCTCATCAACAATGGGCATCACTCAGTGCCATGAGATCTCATTGCAAATGAGCATCACTCACTGTCATGAGGTTGCAGTGAGATCCTGGTGCCTGTAAACTCTGTCATTTCATGAATCACTGTTTCCCAGATGTTATGAATGTGTTGAACGACACTCATCTTCACATGACCTTCCTCTGTTACGTAATTTGACTCCTAATTCTGTGTATTTTTAGCTGTTTTTCAAGTGGGAGAGATGAAAACACGGTTTCTTTGTAATCCGAGTGGGTTGCGTCAACCAACATTACTACCACCTTGTTCCCCTCAAAATGTCCTACAAGGTTGTCAGCTGTGACTTTTCTTCTGCATGTCTGAGTTCAGACTCAAGACTGGCAAATTATGAGAAGAACAGAAGTTCTGCATCTCTCAGCATAACCCTCTTACTCGTGACTTCAGGATCAGTGCAGGCTTCAAGCTTCAACTGGGAGGGTTAGACTGGAAATCAGGGAGAACGTCTTCCCAGAGTGGTTAGGCACTGGACTGGGCTGCCCACGGTGGTGGCTGAGTCCCCATCCCTGGATGTGTCTAAAAAGTGGCTTAGATGTAGTGTTGGGGGATCTGGTTTAGGGGTGACCTTGTGGAGTAGGGTTGATGGTTAGACTCGATGATCCCAGGGGTCTTTTCCAACCCGAATGACTCTGTGATTCTATGATCTCCTGACCAAGTGGCATCACAGCCTAAACCAGCTACAATTCATGATGTGACAGTGTAAAGTGAAAACCCAAATACATTAAAAAGAGTAGAAAAGTCACCTAAAATGAAGATTTGCAGTAAAAACAGGCAGGATCTAGAGTAGTTGTGGAGTCTCCTTCTCTGGAGATGTTGTGAACCCGCCTGGCCATGTTCCTGTGTGACTGGATCTAGGGGATCCTGCTGTGGCAGGGGGATGGGACTAGATGGTCTTTGAGGCCCCTTCCAATCACTCATATTCTGTGATTCTGTGATTTTTCAGCAACACATTGGGGCTCGTTGGGCACAAATAAAACCAAAGGTGGGTCTTTCCTGACTTATTTCACAAGGGTCCTCGAGCAGATGTCAGGCTGCATCCTGGCTGGACTCCCCCGATATGAAGTAGCCTCTTGTTCACGCAGCTCTAAGAGTAATTGCAGAGACACGGAGGCACGGAGCAGCCGTCCGTAAATTATCCCTTCCAATATGTCACTGCAATTCCTCGAGGAGAGCTGCCTTTTGAAAAATAATTTCATTTCATTTGCTTTCTCATTTATTTCTAGGAACTCTGGTTGTGCAACAGCCTGGTGCGGAGTGGAGAGGGACCATCTTATACCCAGCCCAGACTAACCCGAGCGTTGCGCTCTTCCTCTTCGCCGAAACACGAGAGGAGTTTCTATTCTCTCTTGTGCAGTCAGCGAACTCTCCGAGGGCACCTCCATCTATCTGGCAGGTCACGTTACAGCTCTGCTCTTGTAACTGATCTGTCCACTGGTTTCTACAGGAGAAGTGTTAGTGATGAATTACTGCAGGGTTGTTGCTGCTCAGCTTTCCTGGGAACTTTCCACCATGTGCTGGATGGCTAAAGAGCTTTGGATGGTCTGTAGCAGCCTACAGCTGCCACAACTTGTTACGACCGAAAAACAGAGTGAGGAGAAGAGCTGGAAGATCAAAGATGCCAGCAGGACATGTGCATCTGTGATCAGGGGTGGATTTTTACTACGGTGGAGGAAACTGATTGACTTCAAAAGGTGCAAGAGCTGCTGGTAAGGTGCAGAAAATAGCCCCCACAGTCAGCATGTCGTGACAGTCACAGTTTCCCTCGATGTGAAACAGCAGTGGCTGCTCTGCCAAATCATAGAATCATAGAATCATTAGGGATTGGAAGGTGCCTTGAGAGATCATCTAGTCCAATCCCCCTGACACAGAAGGATCACCTAGGTCAGTCCACACAGGAACATTCAGGTGGGTTTTGAGACTCTGTAACGTCTCTGAGCAGCCCGTTCCAGGGCTCTAACACCCTCAAAGTGAGTTTCCCCTCATGTTGAGGTGGAACCTTCTATGTTCAAGTTTATCCCCATTATTCCTTGTCCTATTACTATGCTCCACAGAAAAAAGACTGGCCTGTTCCTCTTTACACCCAACCTTCAGATCACAGAATCACAGAATCGTTCAGGTAGTGATGGGATCCCCTGGGATCATCAAGTCCAACCATCAACCCTACTCTACAAGTTCTGCCCTAAACCAGATTTCCCAACACTACATCTATGCGACTTTTAAACACATCCAGGGGTGGGGACTCAACCACCAGCCCAGTCCAGTGCCTGACCACTCTCTCCATCAAGAATTTCTTCCCAATTTCCAGTCTAAACCTCCCCTGGTGAAGCCTGAAGCCCTTTCCTCTGCTTCTGTTGCTAATGACCTGTGAGAAGAGACCAGCACCAACATCTCTACAGTGTCCTTTCAGACCGTTGTAGGGAGCAATGAGGTCTCCCCTCAGCCTCCTCTTCCTCAAACTAAACAGCCCGAACTCTCCATCTCTCCTCATCAGATTGATTCTCCAGGCCCTTCCCCAGCTTCGTTGCCCTCCTCTGCCCTCGCTCCAGGTTCTCAATATCTCCCATCCTGAGGTGCCCAAACCTGGACCCAGTACTCAAGGTGCGTCCTCACTAGTGCTGAGTCCAGGGGCGCAATCACCTCCTTACTCCTGCTGGACACACAGTTTGTAATCCAGGCCAAGATGCCACTGGCCTTCTTGGTGAGGGAAGGATGGGAAGACAGTTTCCCACTCAACTGAGATTTGTGAACCCAAGCCAGAAGGATACCAAACCTTGGCTCCTATTCCCAGCTTCCATAAACTGCAAGGGTGAACATAGAATCATAGAATCATTAGGGATTGGAAGGTGCCTCGACAGATCATCTAGTCCAATCCCCCTGACACAGCAGGATCTCCTAGACCAGGTCTCACAGGAACACATCCAGGCGGGTTTTAAATGTCTCCAGTGGAGACTCCACAACCCCCCTGAGCAGCCTCTTCCAGTGCTCCATCACCCTCACTGGGAAGAAGTTCCTTCTGATATTCATATGGAACCTTCTCCTATGTTGAGCTTGGATTCAGCCAGTTGAGAGAGAATTCCCCATGGATGTTGTGTAACTCAGTGATGAACTCATCTCCAGACTCTCCCTGCATTAAGATCTGAGCTTCTACCTATTTGCATCACCAAGTCCATTCCCGCTGGTGTCATCTGCCTTTGCCTCACCCTGCAGATGCCTCAGGGTGCTGGGAAAAGGGGGTCGATCCAATATCTTCTTTATTTAGGACGGGAAGTGTGGAAGCGGATGCTCTACGAATACAACAGCTATTAACACCCTCCTCGCCCACAGGATCCAAAGAGCACGGGCCTTGCTTTGAAGCCTGGACTCTCTCCCGTGCGTGGCGGCGCGTTTCCAGGTGCTGGCCATATGAGCAGGACAAGTCCTGGGAGCACGAGGGAGCAATTTGATGACCGCTGTGTGCTCAGTGCCCAGAGCAGATTCATGTCACGATGACGCTTCCTTGGCTCAGCTCTCCCCTTTTCTCTAGCTGAAGAGCTGGACGTATTTGCCTCTTGCAGGCTCCTTTCCTTATGTTTTAGTGTCTGATAGATGATGTCCCTAAACACTTGTGCAGGTGGTTACTGTGGGGAGTTAGTAGGTTCCTTATTCACACCTTTCTATCCAGCCCCTCTTGACTTGCATAATTCATTAAGCCGGAGGAAACGAGGGGTCTGGGAATGTGCTGAGGCCCCTGCCAGCCCCAGAGGGGCTTTCCTGTGCCTTAATTTAATGATCATGGTGGGAAATGCTTGTGTAGATGTTAAACATTACACGGTGGAGTTGCCACCCCTGGAGGTGTTTAAGGACAGACTGGATGCAGCACTTAGTGTCCTGCTCTGGCCAATGTGGTGATGTTAGGTCCTGGGCTGGGCTGGGTGAGCTCAGAGAGCTTTTTCAGCCTCAATAATAACAGTGATTCCATTGCAGCTGAAATTTTTGCAAGGGAGAGAAGGTCTTGCAGATGGCTCTTGTGTCCTGAAAGTTACTCTGGTGAAAGCAGCTGTTTAAAGGAGAGGTCTGGGTTGGATGTTAGGATGCACTTCTTCATGGAAAGGATGCTCAGATACTGGAGTGGACTGACCAGGGCAGTGGTGGAGTCCTCATCCTTGGTGGTGTTGAAGGACAACCTGGCTGTGGCCCTGAGTGCCCTGGTCTGGCTGATGGCATGGCATTAGGTCCTGGGCTGGATGATCTCAGAGGGCTTTTCCAGCCTCAGTAATTCTGCGACTGTTATTCCACTTCCATTCTTTCCCCTGTTAATAGGAGGCTGTGCCCCTGAGAGGACCCCTCAGAGGACCATTGATGTGATGTGTGAGCCCTGTTGCCTCTGTTGACATTCTGGCCAGCAAGGACAAGATGCCAGACTTCAGTTCCCAGCCATTATAAATTTTCCAGCCATTATAAGTTGTGCTTTGTAGCACAGAGTGAGGTTTGAACCCCAACTGCTAACACCCATGACCCAAGTGTCCCTTTTGATTCTTTGACCCAGTGACAGGGCTTCAAGACATCAAACCCTGAGGCAATGCCTACCACACAGACCTGGACATCGAGACCTGGACACCTTGCATGCCCTTGGCTTTGCCTGACGAGCGTCATCCCTTCAAGCAGTTTCTAGGCACAGCTCAGCAACCACCTCAGCCAGGGACCATTCCCAGTTGGCAGCTTGGATCCAGCCTCTGCGTTTTGGAAAGAGGGAGAGCTTAATGAATGGATGCAGGAATTCCTGTGCCAGTTGGCCTCCAGGCTAGAGAGTGGTCCTGGCCAGGTTTAATTTCCTAAAACAGACATAGCCTTGGGTCTCCTTCTTATCTCTGTGCCACTGACTTGTTGGGTAGGGAGGGCTTGGCTGTTTACCTGTAGAAATGACCTAGTTGTAGCAGAGTGAGCACGAAGGAGCTGCTTTGGGGGCTGTTTGCTATGAATCTGCTTCTCTTTCACTGAAGAAGTCATTCACAAGCCCATCTCGGTTTCTTCAGCTTGACTCAGCCTTCAGAGACATTCACCGATCATTTGCAGCAAGAACCATTCAGCCTCCCGTTTGTTTTCTTTGCTTCTGGTTCCCTTTTTTTTTGCTGGGGAGGATCAGCCAGCTGAGAGATCTGCTTTTGTTTGCCCTCTGCCCCGTTCGATGATTGAAGCCTTTCAAACAGAGCTCTGAGACGTGGCCAATCTCCACGATGGATTTCTAGATAAATAAACACGCTGGGGATGAGGTTATTTTGGAAGAGCGGCAGCCTCGGTGCCTCCAAGAGGCAAATGATGGAGACAACTGAGCCCAGCAATTTTTCTGGAGCTGGAGGACTTCTGCTGTCCCTCCTGTTAACTGGTGCTTCTCTGTTTTGGTATTTCTGAAGCACTTCGGCACAGTTAGGGCTGATTTAAGAGTCAGTCTTGTGTCCAGTTGTGGGCCCCCCAGTTCCAGAAGGACACAGAGCTGCTGGAGGGAGTCCAGCGCAGAGCCACAGAGATGATGAAGGGAGGGGAGCATCAACCTGCTGAGGGAGCTGGGTCTCTTGAGCTTGGAAAAAAGGGGACTGAGGGTGACCCCATAAATGTTGATCAATATGGAAAGGGTGGGTGTCAGGAGGATGGAGCCAGGCTCTGCTCAGTGGCATCTAATAATAGGACAAGGGGCAATGGGTGTGAGCTGGAACAGAGGAGGCTCCACATCAGTGTGAGAAGGAACTTCTTCATGGTGAGGGTGACAGAGCCCTCGCAGGGGCTGCCCAAGGGGGTTGTGGAGTCTCTTTCTCTGGAGACATTTAAAACCCACTTGTCCATGTTCCTGTGCGGCTGGATCTAGGGGATCCTGCTGTGTCAGGGGGATTGGACTGGCTGATCTTTTGAGATCCCTTCCAATCCCTAACGTTCTGTGCTTCTGTGAAGAGGAGACTCTTCCCCTCGTTACGCTGCTCACAAGTGTGCTGAGGATCACTCCTGCTCCTGGTGCCCATGGGCTGTGGTCCCAGGAAGGGTCGTCGTATTGCAGAGAGGTCCGCTGAGGACACAGCTCAGCCTTTCCCAGGCGGGATGGCTCGGAAGACGTGCCGGAGGAAGGCTTTGCATCGCCTAAGGATAGCTCTTGGCTGCGTCGTTTGCTCTTCTGTGGCTTTGCCTTCCACTCGCCTGTTTCCTTAGATGAGCTCCTCTCCCTGCTTATTTATGTTG
The DNA here is from genome assembly GCA_013400115.1 of Rhinopomastus cyanomelas. NCBI lineage: Eukaryota > Metazoa > Chordata > Aves > Bucerotiformes > Rhinopomastidae > Rhinopomastus > Rhinopomastus cyanomelas. The sequence goes on along the minus strand of VXBP01006374.1, from coordinate 182,742 downwards.
GGAAAATTATCGCTCTCGTGTTTCGGTCTGCGTCGCTTCCTCTGGGCCTGTTTTGTTATTGCACAGAGGGATGTCTCCAACAAAGTGGACGGAAGGAGGAGGACTCGGGGCTTATTTTTATCCTATGCATAGGAAGTTGGCCAGAACAGGGAAAAACAGACCAGAACGTCCTCCGAGCATTTCCACCCCTTGGCTTTGGAGGCAGTGATCCCCACAGACCTTGCTCAAATGTTCCACGGCTGCCCAGGGACACTGCTGAGGAGAACTTTCTCCACAGCTTCACTTGGTTGTTTGTGAAAGGAGAAGCTCTTGGTGCTTCCTGCCAGAAGGATGGGGCTTGGTGGCCTCCCGTTGCTGCAGCCCAAGTTTCTTTGATTAATGAGTTAAACCTCAGACCTCAGCAGTAACTGGAAAACCCCAACAGAAAAGAAGGGATTTGTACACTGGAGCCCTCCTAGAGCTGGTAGGGGCATCACACATTTCTAAAGAGAAATGACAGCTGCTCCAGGACCTCAAACCCAAACTGAACCAACAGGCTCCAGGCAGCAATACAGGGCAGAAATGCAGAGAAACAGCATTTATCATCCTGCTATGGAGGGGGCAGAACAGACTGGGACGAAGACAGACCTTGTATTTTTTGGTGCAAAGTCTCAAGGTTTGGTTTCAAGGTGGCTCATGACACCATGCAGTTGCCTTAGAGATTTGGGGGAAACTGAGGCACAACTTTCATGACTAGGGGTTGGACTTGGTGGTCTTGTAGGTGTCTTCCAGCCTTGATTGTTCCATGATTCGATGAGTCTATGTTTAACTTGCACTCACCTGTTGTGTGTCCCATTAAATCTCCTCTCCAGAAGGTCTGCAGGCCATCTTCTCGCAGTTTTTTTTCCTTTAGAGGGTTGATGTCCAAGGAGAGAAGCAGCAGAGCAGACAGCCAGGGCTCTTCCACGCAGCTTCTCCAGCACCATCCTGCATCTCAGTCCTCTGCCGCTGTTTCTGTAGCACATCTGGGCTTCCAAGGAGGATTTAGAAGCATAGACTCATAGATGCTCTTCTCCCACGTGCTTCAAAGAGAAGCCAGGAGCTGCAGAACAATTCCTCCCACTCACAAGATGAGGGGAAATCCCCTTCTAGCAGGGGTTCATCCTGTTGAAACGCGGATGTCTGGCGATTTATGACTTGCTGCTCCAAACCCTCCTCCCCCTACCGCAGCAACTGGAGGCAGACGCAGGACAGAGCTGATGCTGGCAGCGCTTGAAATGCAGGGAGAGAGAGATAGGAGAGGCTTTTCTTGCTGTCCTCATTAGCGTGACTTAATTAATAGTCATAATCTTATCAAGCGGAGGTCGCCACGCAGGAGGGATGTGCAAGGCAGGAACTCAAGGCTTTAAGAAGCAGATTTTTTCAGACTGAAAAGCACCACTGGGTGGTTCTGTCTGGTCCCCTGGATAATTGATACCAGAGGCAGATCTTTCTGACTTTAAAAATAGAAGGTGGGTTGGGTGGGAAGGGTTTAGTAATGGGAGGTTTTTCAGTTATCACTTTGACAGTAAAACTCAGAGTGGTTTGTTCTGCAGAATCCAACTGATCTGCACTTGATAAACTTCCAATTTCTACCCTATGTGTCTGCTAAACCCCAAAGACTCTGCACTCTGTGGGGCTTAGACTTCAATCTTCTTCATCTTGTCCTACCATTGACTCCAACTTTATAAAGAATATTCTCAGTCTAAGGCAAAGAAAAATTCACAGAATCCTAGAACATTAGGGATTGGAAGGGACCTCGAAAGATCATCCAGTCCAATCCCCCTGCCACAACAGGATCCCCTAGATCCAGTTGCACAGAAACATGTCCAGGTGGGTGCCTTCTCATATTGATGTGGAACCTCCTCTGTTCCAGCTCACACCCAGTGCCCCTTGTCCTACCATTGGGTGCCCCTGAGCAGAGCCTGGTTCCACCCTCCTGACATCCACCCTTCACATATTTATCAACATATATATTCATGGGGTCATCTCTCAGGTTCCTTTTTTCCAAGCTCAAGAGGCCCAGCTGCCTCAGCCTTTCCTCAGCAGGCAGATGCTCCCACTCCCTTCATCATCTCTGTGGCTCTGCGCTGGACTCTTTCCAATAGCTCTGTGTCCATCTGGAACTGAGGGGCCCAGAGATGGACACAGCATTCCATATATGGTCTCAGCAGGGCAGAGTAGAGTGGGAGGAGAACCTCTCTCCATCTGCTAACCAGCCCCCTTCTGATCCACCTCAGGATGCCATTAGCCTTCTTGGCCACCAGGGCCCATTTCTGGCTCCTGGCCATCCTGCTGGCCACCAGCGCCCCCAGGTCTGTGGTTGTTCTTGCCCAGATGCCAGACTCTACACTGCCTTTGTTATAATTCATTCAACGGCTCCCCTCCCAGCTCTCCTGCCTGTCCAGGTCCCACTGAATGGCCACACAGCCTGCTGGGGTGTTGGCCGCTTCCCCGAGCTTTGTGCCATCTTTGTGCTGAAAGAGCTCTCTAATCCCTCATCCAAGTATTAATGAATAGATTGAATAGGACTGGTCCAAGTACTGAGTCCTGGGGGACTCCACTACATCCAAGCCTCCAACTAGACTCTGTGCCATTGACCACTACTCTCTGGCTTCTGTCCTGCAGCCAGTTCGCCATCCACCTCACTACCTGATTGTCCAAAATGTTAGATTTTGACCTTAGATTTTGAGCTTAAACACAGCAAAAATGAACTTCTCTGCCACAGGTTTTGTTGTTGTTCCCAACGTTTTCGTGTATATTCCAGCTCATTTCATCTGTGTTAACCTTGGCCTGAGTCTTGGGAGTGGTGGCACCTCGTAATTTGAGGAATATCTTTGCATCTTGATGTCTGGTGTTGCAGTAAGTCAAGTTCTTCGACCAGAAATCAAGACAAGACAAGATTTTCAGCAGCAAGTCCTCTGTCACACGTGGAAGTTGAAGGGCAGCCCAGCTGCTGTCAAGAGCTAGAAATGGAATCATAGAATTACAGAGTTGTTTAGGTTGGAAGTGACCTTAAAGACCAGCTAGCTCCAGCACAGGGACACCTCTCTCTAGGTGTCCATGACTGGGAAGACAATGATTCATTTATGCCAAGTTTTAAATGGAGAAGAGTAACCCCACCTCTGGACCCACAGTGAAGAAGAAGACAGCTAACAACCAGACCATGGTGTGGGCAGTGCAGAGTTGGGCAGCCTGGGGTTGGAATCAGAAGCAGGACAGATACTCCCAATTGCTACCATACCTGCATCTCTACATAGCATTACAGGGTTCAAAGGGATCTCAAAAGGCCACCTAGTCCAACCTCCTTACAACAAGCAAAACTATCACAATGTAATGGGTTCCAGGTTCCCCAGAGCTCCATCCAGCCTGACCTTGAATGGCTCCAGGGATGGGGCCTCCAGTTTCATTCTGGACAGCCTGTTCCAGGGATCCCCCACCCTCAGGTTCAACAACTTTTTCCTCCTGTCCACCTCACTCTGCCCTTTTCCATCTTCAAACCATGACCCCTCATCCTATTGTTCCCTCCCCTTGTGAACAGAGATTAGAAGGTCACTAGAAAGTCCCCCCAGAGCCTTCTACTCTTCAGGCTGAACAACCATGGTGCAACTCAGCCGAGCATGAGACAGTCCATGTTCAGACGAGATGAATCCGTACATGTTCACATTCTAAGGATTTCTAAGAGAACATCACAGCCTGGGAAGGCTCAGGCTCCCCCAGAACAGCTTTCAAAAGCAGAAAAGTTGATGGGTTTGGTCTAGACTGAGTCCATCAGTCTCGGAGGGTTTTGTGCCACCATCAGTGAGATGGGAGTTTGCTCTGGGATGTTTAGCACAGACCATTAGCAGGACGGCTTCCTCGATGCTAAAGTGAGGGAGACTGACTGTGAATTGTAAATCCAACATCCCTACTGGCGGCTATAAATTTGGACAAACCTCCTCCCTCAGCGCTCTGTGTTCTTGCAGCCCAGTTCCTCGGGCTGTTGTGAAATATATTACAGTAGCCAAACTCCCAGTGGATGAAAGCCCTCAATAAATTCACTCATTCTGCTTGGAGAGACGACGCCGTGCTGTAGAGAGCACAGTGGGAATGTCCTTGTTTCCCTCTCCCCTAAACTCCCAGCTATTCCCACTGTGCATCAGCTTTACTGGCAGGTGGTTTCTTTTGTTGTTGTTGTTTTCCCCCCTCCCTTGGTTGGCCCCAGTTTGAGTCTTCCCATCCCGCTTCCCGCTGCAAATGCCCCTTCCAATTACTGCCTTCAGCTCCTATCGATGAGGTCTGTATCGGGGAGGAAAGTAAAGCAGGGCAGGCTCTCAGCTGGGATGTGTTGAACTCACTCCACACATTTCAAGGGGTGATCTGAGCTGCTCTGAGCTGCTCCAAACGCTGAACTGTATTTGTTATAGATGAGAAAACACACGGGGGACAAAATTCTCCCCCCAGGTATGAGATGAGTGGCTGAATTTAACTGGTTTGGTTTGGTTTTGGGGCAGTTTTGTACTTAGAGAGGTACCCCCTTCCCTGATACAGCAGCTTTAAACATCTCTTCCTGGGGAGTAGAGTGAATCTATATTTAAAATCTTTTAAATATAGATTTAAAAAGACCCAACCCTTCTTCATCTAAAATTCAGAAAAGGAACAGCCTCTGCCTTTGGCTTTCCCCTGCATCAGTGACTGGTGCTCTGAGCAAAGAGCCCAAGGGCAATGGCTTCTGAGAGGCTCCCAACAGCAGCAAAAGGAGCTCAAACCTCACTCAGAATGTCCCAAACTCCCCAGGGAAGGGCTCTTAAGGGGAGCAAAGGCAGAAGACAGTGGAGAATCACAGAATCACAGAACATTAGGGATTGGAAGGGACCCCAAAAGATCATCCAGTCCAATCCCCCTGCCACAGCAGGATCCCCTAGATCCAGTCGCACGGGAACATGGCCAGGTGGGTTTGAAATGTCTCCAGAGAAGGAGCTGTGTTTTCAGCAAACTCTTGTCAATACTGATGTTGCTTCTCCTCCCACTGGGGACTGAAGGTTTGTGTCAGCAGCCGTCCAGGCAGCTCTCATTTGTCTGAGGCAACAGAAGCTTGGTGCTGAGTGGGACCAGCAAGAAGTGCAGTTTCCAGGGAAGAGAGAATTTTTGTAAAACCCAAACATCTGGAGGCTGGGAGAAGGCAGGATACAACAGTAACAGAAAGCTAAAGCGACTGCTTTCATAGAAACCCCTCTGAGCTCATCCAGCCCGGCACCTAACATCACCCCAGTGGCCAGACCAGGGCATGAAGGGCCACAGCGAAGCTGTCCTTCAACACCACCAGGGATGGGAACTCCTCCACTGCCCTGGGCAGTCCAGTCCAGGCTCTGATCACCCTTCCCATGAGGAAGGGCTTCCCAACATCCAACCTAACCCTCCCCTGCAGGTTCAGGCCCTGCCCTCTTGCCCTGGCACTGGTTGCCTGGGAGAAGAGCCTGACTCCCGTCTGACGGCATCTTCCCTTCAGGGAGTTGGAGAGAGGGAGAAGGTCCCCCCTGAGCCTCCTCTTCTCCAGGCTAAACACCCCCAGCTCCCTCAGCCTCTCCCCATCAGCCTTTCCCTCCAGTCCCTTCCCCAGCCTTGTTGCTCCTCTGAACCTGCTCAAGCCCCTTCATCTCCTTCTTGAAGTGAGGGTCCCAGCACTGCCCCCAGCACTCAAGCTGAAGGCTCAAGGTTAAATCCTTTAGATCCTCAAAGTTAAATCCTTTAATTATAAGTTAAATTCTTTCAGGATGCCCTGTAAATATGAGTGACTGTGAGTGTTGCAATCTTCTGTTGGCTGGTGCCAGCTGGTAGCGTTGCGGGCAGCAAGAAGAGCTGCTGGGTTCACAAGCCCTTTGGATCTCTGTAGGGTTCACGAGGCCATTGTTTCCTGACGTGAGCTCACCTAGACGCGGAGCGCCAGCATCGGGCCGTGCAGATGTGCCTCTCCAGCTCAGACAGAGGCACTTCTGTTCCACGCGCTGCCGCCTCGTTGCACCTCAGATGACAAATAAGTCCGGCTTCAACACAGGTCGTTGTTTGTGAGCCCCAAGACGCTCGATGGGGAGCTCAGTCCAGCTCCTTCGCTCAATGTCCCCATACAAATAGGATCAAGGTCAGGAGCAAGAGAGGAGACAGTTACCTACAGTGTGAGGAGAGGAAGCCGCAGTAACCTTTAAATACACACAGACACTTGTACGGATGAGCTGATGCAACTCTATCTGTGTATTTACTTGATAGAGGTATAAAACAGATCATCTAGAGACAAAATATACAAATATAGAAAAACATATAAATACAGAAAATATATAAATACAGAAAATATATAAATACAGAAAAACATTAAATACAGAAAACACATAAATATAGAAAATAAGCTAATATATTTTAAAATATGTAAAATATATAATTAAACACATGAAATATAAAAAAACCTTCTATTGAAATCTATCTAAATATATAATAATAATATATTAAGTTGATCTAAATATATATAATGTATCTATAAATATATTAAAATGTACATGTTTTAGGGTTAGGGTTAGAGCTAGATATATAAATGAGTTATCTAACAGTGAGGGTAACAGAGCCCTGGAAGGGGCTGCTCAGGGGGGTTGTGGAGTCTCCTTCTCTGGAGAAGTTGAGAACTAGCCTGGAGATGTTCCTGTGTGACTTGGTCTAGGGGATCCTGCTGTGGCAGGGGGATTGGACTAGATGATCTTTCGAGGTCCCTTCCAATCCCTAATGGTTCTATGATTCTGTGATTCTGTGATCTGGATCTATAAATAAAATATATAAATATTTATATCAATATTAACTCTGTGAATTCCTCTATATAAATACCTGATACATAAAAACATATTTTGATATACAAAAATATGTAAATATATAGCTTTTATATATTTGTTATTTATATTTTGTATGCAAGATACATATATATAAAATATATAAAAAATACTACAGATTTTTAAAACCCCATATTTTACGTATAATTTTTATGTGTGCTAAAAGATTTACAGTATCTATTACAGCATCACAGAACATTGGGGATTGGAAGGGACATTGAAAGATCATCCAGTCCAACTGCCCTGACACAGCAGGATGCCCTAGATCCAGCCGCACAGGAACATGGCCAGGTAGTTTTTAAACATCTCCAGAGAAGGAGACACCACAACCCTCCTGGGCAGCCCCCGCCAGGGCTCTGTCACCCTCACCGGGAAGAAGGTCCTTCTTGCGTTGATGTGGAACCTCCTCTGTTCCAACTCACAGTGCCCCTTGTCCTATCACTGGGTGCCCCTCAGCACATCCTGGCTCTGTCCTCCTGACACCCACCTTTTCCATGTTTATCAACATTTATAGGGTCACCCTCAGTACCCTTTATTCCAAGCTCAAGAGACCCAGCTCCCTCAGCAGGTTGATGCTCCACTCCTTTCACGACATTTTCTAAATTATATATATATTTATTTATATGTTTCATATAATTGCATGTAAATTTATGTATTTATATTTCTTTTGTATATTTTACATATCTATATTTTAATGTGTGTGTACATGTATGATTATGTATAGATTTATATGGTTATTCTTCTATATGTATTTTACATATTTATGCATATTTAGTATATACTTATATGTATAATTGCATATAAATTAATATAGTTATATTTTTTAATATCTTTTATAGGTGTGTTTCTATATGTTATATGTATCACTACCCATGAATTTATATATATATTTCTTTTATGTATTTATATTTCTTTGATATATTTTATCTATTAGACACATTCTTTTACTATTTCTTTGTCTATTTTCAATATAAAGTGATGAATACATTTGATTTCTCTCTTAAATCAATTTTATTTATGTACTGTAGTGTTTTGTTCATGCTTATTTCTGTGATTATTTCTATATTTATTTTCTATATTTATTCTTATATTTGTTTATAAAATTCTTTATATATTGTTTAGTCACTTTATTTTCATATGTCTTTTTATTAAAAATACATAGATTAGATAATATGTGTAGAAATATATATAATATAGCAAATATGTAAAATATATAATCATAAATGTAGATTTCATTTTTATTTGGATTTAATATGTTTATATCATATATTTTAATACATTTATATAGTTGTATAATATATGTGCTGTGATTCTGTGATGTAAGTGTATATTTTTTATATTAGTATAAATTCATATCATATATTTCTGTATGATACACATGTGTTTATATATGAAGTATATATGTGGATATATTTTCATGTATATGAACATATTTAGAGTATGTTATATCTTCTAGGTATAAGGTTTATGTTAATATATACAAATTCATGTGTGTAGTATAAATACAAATGTATAAACACGTAACAAAATACTTAATGAATCCCTATATTATGAGCAGTTTATATATTTTTATATAGTTGAGTAGCTGAAGTTTGGGTTTTCACTTGAGGTTTTTTCAGCTGGGGTAGTTTTTCATCTAAACAGTAGTCAGGTGCTTGTGAAAAGGGCTTTTTCTTTTCACGCCTCCAAGTATTTTTCCGACAGAAAAGGACTGGGCTTCTCAACCCCAATGGAAATTTTTAATTCGAGCTGAAATTTTGTTTATTTTGGAGGAAAAGAAAAACCAAAACAACCCCAAAAAACCCCAGTAAAAACTACCCACAGAAAGCCTCTCCTGGCTGAGGATCAAAAAACCCTCTGGAGATTTTTCTTCTATCCCCTTTTTTTTTTTTTCCAGATGAAATATTTCCCCTTAAATCTTTCATTTCTCAAAGGATTTGCTTATTTTGTGTAGAGTTTTCAGTTGGGAAGGGAGAAACGACTGGAAGTAGAATCAGCCCAGAGAAAAAGGAGGTGGTTGAGTCGCCATCCCTGGCCGTGTTTGAGGAGCATTTGGATGACATGCTGAGGGATCTGGTTTAGTGGGGGGGCTTGTAAGGTGGGATAGATGGTTGGACTTGATGGTCCCAGCCAGACCTTGATGGTTTTCCAGCCAGAGTGGTTCTGTCATTCGGTGACAAAACCACCTTTCTCGGGGGGAAATTAACAAACGGATGTGAAAACGATTGTGTCTTCCATGTAAAATAGTTGCCACGGGTTTTGATGTCGAAGAACATCTGGCTACCTCTGGCTGGCAATGTTGGGTCGGTGGCTCCAGGGGCTGCACCGCACCTGCGAACATTTGCACCTTCGATAAAAGCAGCTCTGGGCCCTTCCTTTCCTGCCTCCCCGTGCATGGGGCTCATTAAGGGCCATCAAATCCACCAATGTGGCCATAAAGTCAACCCTGGCAGGGCCAGTGGCTTGTGGGAGCATCCAGCCGCTGCTCGCGGCCTGGGTTTGACAAGCGGGGCCGTGTCCTGACTGCTGTCAATCCGTCCTTCTTTTTGATGGAAAACAAATCTCAGCAGATTTCTTTCTTTCTGTTTATTTTTCTCCTTTCTTTTTTCCCCCAAACTTTTTCCTTCCGCTCTCCCTTCGTTTTTCATTTCCTTTCTTTTTCTTTTTCCTTTTTGCCTTTTTTCTTTCTTTATTCCCTTCTTTTTTCCCTTTTTTCCTTTCTTTTTTTATTTTTCTTTATTTGTTTTTATTTTTCTTTCTTTTTCTTTTTACTTTCTTTTTTCCTTTCTCTTTTTTGTTTTATTCCTTTCTTTTTCCTTTCTTTTTCTCTAGTTTTCTTTTCCCCTGTTTTTCTTTTTTCACTTTTTTCTCTTTTTCCCCTTCTTTTTGCTTTAATTTTTCTTTCTTTTTTCCTTATTTTCTTTTCTCCCTTATTTTCTTTTTTCTCTTTCCCTTTTTACTTTCTTTTTTCTTTTTCCTTTCTTTTTTCCATTCTTTCTCCTTTCTTTTTTCTTTCTTTTTTCTTTTTTCTTTCTTTTTTCCTTTCTGTTTCCTTTCTATTTTCTCTATTTTTCTTTCATTTTCCATTTTTTCTCTTTTCCCCCTTCTTTTTCTTTCCTTTTTCTTTCTTTTTTCTTACTTTTCTTTTTTCTTTCTTTTTTCCTTTCTTTTATATTTCCTTTTTCATTTCTTTTTTATTTTCTTTTTTCTTTTTTCCTTTGTTTTTTCCTTTCCTTTTTCTTTTCCTTATTTTTCTTTCTTTTCCCCTTTCTTATCCCATTTATTTTTTCCATTCTTTCTTTTCCACTCTTTTTCTGTTTTCTACAAAAGCCTCTTGTATTTTACTGTGAACCTAAAGGGAGGGAGAAACTACAAATCTAGCTCAAGGCTTGAAAGATTTCTACTGTCGTTGCTCCAGCTCCACAGAGTCGGAGCCCTGGGCTGCCAAGAACAAACACATCATCGATGGCCGTCTGCTCTGGGACACCTCCCAGGAGGACAGGCAGGCAGGGAAAGCCCTGGACGTGTTTCTTGGTGACCAAACCCAAGGGTTCTTGTGAAGTGCAGAAGGGACCATCTCTCCTTTCCAGGGTGACTTCCCACCTGCAGAGTGATGCTGATTTAATAAGGGCAGAATGGGATCATCAGGTTGTGAAGCTGTTTGCGTCCTACTGCGTTGTCATGAATGAAGGCTTTTGCTCAGCTCGGCCAAACTCGCTGTGTCGTGGAGCCATCGTAGCCGGGGAAAAGCTAGAAGTGACCGGCGTTCCTGCTACAGGCTTAATATTTGAACGTAACGTGGTGGCTGCATAAACTCCTTGTTGGCTTCATACTAGGCTTCTCCTCACTTATTCCTGCCCCAGCACTTGCCTAGGGCTGAGTCATCACAGAATCATAGAATAGTTAGGGATTGGAAGGGACCTCGAAAGATCATCCAGTCCAATCCCCCTGACACAGCAGGATCACCCAGACCCAGTCACACAGGAACACATCCAGGTGGGTCTTAAACGTCTCCAGAGAAGGAGACTCCACAACCACCCTGGGCAGCCTGTTCCAGTGCTCTGTCACCCTCACTGGGAAGAAGTTCCTTCTCATATTTATGAGGAACCTCCTATGTTCCAGCTGACACACACTGCCCCTCATCCTGTCACTAGATGACACTGAGAGGAGCCTGGCTCCATCCTCCAGACACCCACCCTTCACATATTTATAGACATTAATGAGGTCACCCCTCAGTCTCGTCTCCTCCAAGCTAAAGAGACTCAGCTCCCTCAGCCTCTCCTCATAAGGGAGGTGCTCCACCTCCTTCATCACCCTTGTTGCCCTATGCTGGACTCTCTCCAGCAGCTCCACATCCCTCTTGAACTGAGGAGCCCACAACTGGACACAATACTCCAGATGTGGTCTCACCAGTGCAGAGTAGAGGGGAAGAAGAACCTCTCTTGGTTTGCTAACCACCTTGCTTCTGATCCACCCCAGGATGCTGTTGGCCCTCTTGGCCAGAAGAGCACCTTGCAGTGTTGTTTTCATCCTGCTTTGGTAACTCAACCTTAAGATCTCACCACCTGCAATCAGTGAGCACCAGGAAGACTCTCTCACAGGTCTCAGAATTCATCATCCTCCTGAACCTCTGCCCCAGGTTGCCTCATCCTTGGGATGTTTGTATCAGTTGCAGCTCTGCCTACAACTAATGATGAGAAAGATGCTCATTCCTTGCCAATCCTCCACCAGCCAGTAGCATCCCCCTGCTGAGCTTGGAAAAAGGAGCCTGAGGGGTGACACCATTAATGTTGATAAATATTTGAATGGTGGGTGTCAGGAGGATGGAGCCAGGCTCTGCTCAGGGGCACACAATGATAGGACAAGGGGCAACTGGTGTGAGCTGGAACAGAGGAGGTTTCACATCAATGTGAGAAGGAACTTCTTCCCAGTGAGGGTGACAGAGCACTGGAAGAGGCTGCCCAGGGGGGTTGTGGAGTCTCCTTCACTGGAGAAGTTTAAGACCCACCTGGATGTGTTTCTGTGTGACTTGGTCTAGATGATCCTGCTGTGGCAGGGGGATTGGACCGGATGATCTTTCAAGGTCCCTTCCAATCCCTAATGTTCCGTGACTCTGTGATTCTGTGATTATTAGCAATTGTTTTTATTAATTACTGTGGGGCCAGGCTACGGCCCCTCACACAGCCCGAGGGACAGGGAACCGGCGCCATGTTTAAAAAGTTTGAGGACCCCTGTGTTAGACTGCTGGTCTTGTGAACCGTCTTGCCGAGAGGCAAGAGACAAGCAGAGACCCTGGCTGAAGGAAAATCAATGAGCTCTCTCCACTAGATTGAGGAACCCAAATGTGGATGTCAGTTTGGGTCACAGCAACCCCCTGCAGCTACAGCCTGGGGGCCGGGTGGCTGGAGAGCAGGCTGGCAGAGAGGGACCTGGGGGTTCTAACTGACAGGCAGCTGAATCTGAGCCAGCAGGGTGCCCAGGTGGCCAAGAAGGCCAGTGGCATCTTGGCTTGGATTCGAAACTGTGTGTCCAGCAGAAAGAGGGAGATGACTGTCCCCCTGCACTCAGCATTAGTGAGACTGCACCTTGACTACTAGGTGCAGGTTTGGGCACCTCATTCCAAGGGAGACATCGAGGTGCTGCAGCAAGTGCAGAAGAGGGCAATGAAGCTGGGGAAGGGTCTGGAGAACAAATCTGATGAGGAGAGATGGAGAGAGTTGGGGCTGTTTAGTTTGAGGAAGAGGAGGCTGAGGGGAGACCTAATCGCTCTCTACAACTATCTGAAAGGACACTGTAGAGATGTTGGTGCTGGGCTCTTCTCACAGGTCATTAGTGACAGAAACAAGGGGAAGGGCTTCCAGCTTCAACAGGGGAAGGTTAGACTGGCCATCAGGAAGAAATTCTTGATGGAGAGAGTGGTCAGGCACTGGACTGGGCTGCCCATGGTGGTGGTTGAGTCCTCACCCCAGATATGTTTAAAATTCACTTAGATGTGGTGTTGGGGGATCTGGTTTAGGGGTGAACTTGCAGAGTAGGGTTGATGGCTGGACTTGACGATCCATGAGGTCTTCTCCAACCTGAATGATTCTATGATTTTGCGCTTCTGTGATGTGGGAGACTGAAGGACTGGAGGAAGAGGTGCTCTCAGTAACTCTGAGTAGAACTGCTAACTCAGTTGTTAAACCCTGCAGCTCAAAGATCCTTTGCCAAAGCTGCTTCTTAACAACTGACTTGAGAACTGCAGGGATGAACCGTCTTTTTCCCTCCCTATGGGGTAACCACATCTTGACATTGTGGTTCCTATATGACCAGCAAATAGTTTCATCTGCTGGGAATGAAGGAGGAGCAAGGGAAGGAAAGAAAATTGAAAGACATTATCTTTTATTTCCCTTCTCCCCCCTCACTCAGAGTTAATAAGTTTTTATTCCAAGCCACATCAAATCGCTCGGAAGAATTGGTATTTTAAAAACAGTAGTGTGTGTGTGTGTGTGTGTGTGTAATCTGGATGGCTTCAGGAGTACAGTGCAAAGAGATGTTGTTGATGATGCTGGATTACCAGCCAGCTGGAGAATTGAAAGAGAAGAACAAAACCCAGCTCGTGTTTCCCTGGCCAAGTCAACAACCATGTTTGTAGAAGCACCTCTCGTTATGAAAAAGTGGACGCAGGGTCTCCAGCAGGAGGAGTGAGGTGATTGTCCCCCTGTGCTCAGCACTGGGGAGGCTGCACCTTGAGTACTGGGTCCAGATTTGGGCACCTCAGGACAAGAGAGACATCAAGGTGCTGGAGCGAGTGCAGAGGAGGGCAACAAAGCTGGGAAAGAGCCTGGAGAATAAATCTGATGAGGAGAGACGGGGCTTTTGGAGGAAGAGGAGGCTGAGGAGAGAGACCTCATCGCCCTCTACAACTGTCTGAAAGGACACTGTAGAGATATTGGTGCTGGCCTCTTCACACAGGTCATTAGTGACAGAAACAGAGGGAAGGGCTTCAAACTTCAACAGGGGAGGGTTAGACTGGACATCAGGAAGAAATTCTTCCTGGAGAGAGCGGTCAGGCACTGGACTGGGATGCCCATGGTCATGGTTGAGTGCCCATCCCTTGATGTGTTTAAAAGACACTTAGATGTAGTGTTGAGGGATCTGGTTTAGGGGTGAACTTGTAGAGTAGGGTTGGTGGTTGGATTCAATGATCCCAGGGGTCTTTTCCAAACTGAATGATTCTATTATTCTGCTTTTAAGGAGTCACCAAACTAAAAAGCAAGCCAAAAGCATGATGCAAGGCAGAGGGAACATCTGGACACCAAACTGCTGGAGCTGCCATGTTTTGCAGAGGGCTGGCTCTGAGGATGAAGTGGAATGAGCTGTAACAAACATGGGGGGTTTGCTGGCAGCTTTAGTTCGTCAAAATGCACCCCTGGCTTTTCAGATATTTCTTTGTTTTGGATAATAGTGAAACCTGCCAGAAATCCTCTCTCCTTCCTGCCCTTCATTGCACATGACAGGGAGTGGATTGCTCTGGCCATCTGTAGGGTAGGAACGAGCAGGGGTCCATCTGGATGGGCTGGGATCACATGAACATTCTCAGCAAGCCCCAAGCATTTAACTTGAGACTCGCCTTTCCCTGGATGAGCTGAGACACCACCAGTGTTCTTGCCAGGACTGTGTGGAGGGGAGCTGGAGCCCTGTAGCTAAACACGTCTAGAACGTGTTTGGAAGCCCTGCCTTGAGTCAGGCACCTCTGCCAACCCTCCCTGTGTCTGATAATAGCATTTGGCATCTGTTGTGCCACATCTTCAGCTGGTGAAGCCCTTCCTGAGGCTTCACCAGAGCCCTCCTGTGGTTGTGAAAGTTTGAAGGGGGAATGCACCTGCACGACCCTAACCCTAACGGCAGTACTTACGAGGGCAAAGAGCTAATAGTGGGATGGACAACTCGCAGGTCCAGAGACACACACGTGGTTTCACACAAAGCTGTACTGTGCTGGCATGGGGTGCTGGCAAGTCCCAAAACCCTGGCTGGGAAGAAGAAAGCAAAGGAGTTGGGCTGCTGAAGAGGCTACTGCTAACCCCACAGAGGATGAGTTGAGCCCTGACCTCAAGGGGTGGTAAGGTGATATCTGAGAAGACACCACCATAATAAATCTGATGAGGAGAGGTGGAGAGAGTTTGGGCTGTTCAGTTTGAGGAAGAGGAGGCTGAGGGGAGACCTCATGACTCTCTACAACTATCTGAAAGGACACTGTGGAGATGTTGGTGCTGCGCTCTTCACACAGGTAATGAGTGACAGAGCAGAGGGAAGGGCTTCAAACCTCAACAGAGGAGGTTTAGACTGGACATCAGGAAGAAATTCTTGATGGAGAGAGTGGTCAGGCCCTGGACAGGGCTGCCCATGGTGGTGGTTGAGTCCCCATTCCTGGATGAGTTTAAAAATTGCTTAGATGTGGTGTTGGGGGATCTGGTTTAGGGGTGACCTTGTAGAGTAGGGTTGGTGGTTGGACTCAATGATCCCAGGAGTCTCTTCTAACCTGAATGATTCCATGATTCTATATTACCACCATCCCCTGAACTGCTGCCAGAGCTCTCTCCTCCTCAGGTCTCAGATATATGGTTGTGTGTCCCATGGCTCTCAACCAGATGTTGCTCACAGGGACCAAGAAAAATAGAAGGTGGGCATTTGTGTTTGAGGGGTGGCTGCAATGGGTGTTTTTTCCCTTTTTGAGGCTCCTTCCAGCTCAGGAGCTACGCTCGGTTCTTCCTTGTGCATCTATTAGGGTAAAGGACAGCACCACCCCACTCCAAGATGAAACCTCTGCGTTTGGACTGAACTGATAGGCAGTGAGTGAGACCTTCCTTCTCCAGCACATCAGTGTCCTGTCCTCAACTCCATGGTGAATGGAAAGTCTCTCTGTAACCTTTTCTGAAGAGAAAATCTTGACTGCAACTTGAAAGCTGAAAGCTCTTTTGGGGTTGGAATCTGGAAAGACAACATTGGGGAATGCTTTCAGCTCTGCTCATCAAAATGATCTGGCTGGTTGTTTAATTGTTTTATTTTCATGGAATCACCAACTCATGGAATCATCCAGGTTGGAAAAGACCTTCGAGATCATCAAGTTCAACCATTAACCCTACTCTGTCAAGTTCATCGCTAAAGTGGATCCCCCAGCACCACACCTGAAAAACTTTATTTTATTTTACTCTATTCTATTTATCTTAATTGTATTTTTTACTTTATCTTATTTTAGGGGTTTAGTTATATTTGTATTTTATTTATTTACTTTTCTGTCGGGTTTTTTTTGCTTCGTTTTGCTTAATTCATTTAAATGTAGTTCCCTTCAGTTTACAGAATCACAGAGCATTAGGGATTGGATGGGATCTCAAAAGATCAGCCATTCCAATCCCCCCGACACAGCAGGATCCCCTAGATCCAGTCACACAGGAACATGACCAGGTGGATTTTAAACATCTCTAGAGAAAGAGACTCCACAACCTCCTGGGCAGCCCCTTCCAGTGCCCTGTCACTCTCACCATGAAGAAGTTCCTTCTCACATTGATGTGGAACCTCCTCTGTTCCATCTTACACCCACTGCCCCTTGTCCTATCACTGGGTGCCCCTGAGCAGAGCCTGGTTCCATCCTCCTGACCTCCTGACACCTGCCCTTTACATATTTATCAACAGTCATGGGGTCACTCCTCAGTGTCTTTGTTTTCCAAGCTCAAGAGATCCAGCTCCCTCAGCCTTTCCTCAGCAGGGAGATGCTCCCCTCCTTTAGTTCACTTCCGTTTAGTTCACTTCAGCTCATTTTCTCTTATTGAACTTAGTGGTCCTTAAGATGCAGGATTTACGGTCTATGACTCTGGCAGGAGAAGATGACCTTATAAGACACTGAGCCATCAGCCTGATCTGACCTGACCTGTGGACAGAGACCCTGACCCCGCTGAGAAGCTGCTTAGCAAGAGGCAGATTAGTCACGAATGCTGCCTTTCATCATGTGGACATTTCTTCTTCTGAGAAGAGCCCCAGACTGCCGACCTGCAGCACTGTGTGGGATAATTTCATCCGGCGTCGAGCGGGCAGCGACTCCTCCCCATTGCAGCTGCAGCGGCTTGTGCATCAGTGACGGTGCTGGAAAGCCCTTGCTGCAGTCCTGGCTCAGACTCAGCCTGACGTTCAGCTTGTCCTGAGCTACTTTTCACCAGGGGAGCTGAAAACATGTTGCTCAACATAGCTCAGGCTTCACGTCCAACCATCGTCATGGAGGAGGGGATCATGGCCAAAGCTCTGACAACCGCAGAATGAAGAGCAGCGAAAGAACCGCTGACAGACAGCAGCACAAATTAAGTCAGACAGTGCTGGCTCTGCTGTGGGGAAAGGTCGTCACCTCCAACAGAGTGTGGCTGCAGAAACCACCCAGTACTGGGTTCTGGCTGTGCTGGAGGTACCTAGAGGGTTTGAGCATCCCAGGCCAGGGCTGGATGCTGAGGACACAGGAGCCGTGCCAGGCATCCCAGGGACTTATTGCCTCTGACTTACCTGCCACAGTCTGTCCTCCTCACTGCTCTTATCTTCACCTCACACAGCAGCCACAGCTACTCCTGAGTCAGGAAAGTTTCTGAATGCAAAGACTACACCTAAAGGGTTTCATGAAAGAGAGAGAGAAAACAAACCTGAGCTCTCCCTTTGCTCAGGCCAAACTCTTGTCAGCTTAGAGAAAGGGTTTTCTCTTTGTGCTTGGACAGTTTAAACAATTTATTTCCCCCTCCTTTCCCTCCCCTTGCAGGGATTTCCACAGCATACAGTTGGAGGAGCCAAGGCTTCAACACCAGTCAGACCGTTGGAACAATCAATAGATCGGCAGCGACTGATCTCAGAGTCTGAGGATGTCGACAAGGCACAAGCAGCCCTTTTAGGGAAGCTGGAGCGAGTGAGTAAGTCCAGTAGCTCTGGAGCCAGACCCTAAAGTGGATGCAAAAGCATATAGGGAGCCAGTGCTGTGATTCTCGGTAGAAGGGTGATGTAATGATTGAGGGCAGTTCAAGGAAGCCGTCGAGTCATCTGTTCGCAATTGTGAGTTATGGCTGATGCAGTCGCTGCCTGCAAGCCAGCACAACCAGAGGAGAATTACAGCTACTGGCTCCAGCCAAAGGCTGGGATCAGCATCTTGGCATCAGCCTGGGGAAGTGGTGGGGAGAGGGGGGCACAACTGGGAATGTGACTTGGGGTCTAGTGTGAGCCTGAAATTTGAGAGGCAGTTGAGATCTGGACATCTCTCAGACATGTCTGATATCTATGTCTGATAATTGGCCCTATGATCATAGAATCATCAAGGCTGGAAAAGATCTTCAAGCTCATCAAGTCCAACCATCGATCCTACAACCCTGAACCTCTAACCCGTCTCCTGAAACACCCTGTCTGCCTGTTTGTTGAAGCCCTCCAGGGACAGTGCCTCCATCCTTTCCCTCGGCAGCCTGTTCGAAAGCCTCCCAACCTTTTCTGGGAAAAAGTTTTTCCATGAAGGTTTTTCTTCATGGAAAGAGTGGTCAGGTTACTGGACTGGGCTGCCCAGGGTGGTGCTTGAGTCCCCATCCCTGGATGTGTTTCAAAGTCGCTTGGATGTGGTGTTGGGGGATGTGGTCTAGGGGTGAACGTGTAGGTTAGGGTTGATGGTTGGACTAGATGATCCCAAGGGTCCCTTCCAACAGGAATGATTCTGTGATTCTATGATTGAACCTCCCCTGGCACAACCTGACCCCATTTCCTCTTACCAGTTCCTAGGGAGAAGAGCCCAGCCCCTACCTCACTGCAGCCTCCCTTCAGGCAGTTGTAGAGAGCAATGAGGTCTCCCCTCATCCTCCTCTTCTCTAGGCATCAACCCTGTGCACAAGCAACCAAATCTCAATCCATACGACTCAATCCATCTCCAGACATGAGATGACAGGACATTGCTTTGAACTCATCTGTGGTATTTGAATTCCACTTAAGAAAATTCAGATCCATCCAGGGCCTGACCTTTAGCCAACCACAAAGGCAATCTATAAACCACAAGGCTGGAATCAGCTGAAGAAGACAAGTAAACCCAAGACATCAGCACAGAGGTTCAGCTGCAGCTGGTGACCAGGGTTGTTAAAAACGAGAGACAGACCAGTAGTATCTGTGTAAGACCTGGGAGTGGAAAGATGGATTCAGTAAGGGCTCCACTGGCATCGTCACCCAAAAGAAGGGATAACACACTGTGATTCTACGATGTTTTGGAAGAGTAAGTGGTTGACTTCTCCGTCAGGCGGAAACAAAATATTTTTAAGGGTTGGAAATGGTAAAAACATGGGATGATTCATCATAAACCAAACAGCTGCTCGTGTGAATCTTAGAGTGGATGATACACGGAAAGTCCCAGGGTGAAACCATCTCCAGAGAGCAAAAACACAGAGTGAGCAGTAAGCATTGTAGGGCCTGGTCAGCTGAGGACCTGCTGGGACTGAGATCATAGAGTGGTTTAGGTTGGAAGGGAGCTCAGAGCTCACCCAGTGTCGAGCCCCTGCCAGGGACAGCGACACCTCTCACCAGAGCAGGGTGCCCACGGCCCCATCCAACCTGCCCTTGGAGACTGCCAGGGATGGAGCAGCCACAACCTCCCTGGGCAACCTGTTCCAGGGCCTCAGCACCCTCACAGGGAGGGATCTCTGCCTCAAGTCTCACTTCAATCTCCCCTCTTTTAGTTTGAAGCCATCCTCCTTGTCCCAGCACTAGAGTCCCTCAGAGAAAGTCCCTCTCCACCTTTCCTGTAGATACTAAGGAGATGTAAATACAAAAAGATTATAACGGATGTAATTGGGAACCTTGATCTCCCCTCAAAAACAACAGCAGAGAAGGGGTTTTTTATGCAAGACAAGTACCTTCCCCAGACAGTCTACACCTGAGGGATGATCCACTACTCATGGAAGACTATAATGAGTGCTCCATGGCTCCAGCCATTTCACAGAATCACAGAATCACAGAACATTAGGGATGGGAAGGGACCTTGAAAGATCAGCCAGTCCAATCCCCCTGACACAGCAGGATGACCTAGACCAAGTCGCACAGGAATATGGTCAGGCAGGTTGTAAACATCTCCAGAGAAGGAGACTCCACAACCTCCCTGGGCAGACCCTTCCCGTGCTCTGTCACCCTCAACATGAAGAAGTTCCTTCTTACATTGATGTGGAACCTCCTCTGTTCCAGCTCACTCCCAGTGCCCCTTGTGCTATCACTGGGTGCCCCTGAGCAGAGCCTGGTTCCATCCTCCTGTCATCCACTCTTTCCATATTTATCAACATTCATGGGGTCACTCCTCAGTGTCTTTGTTTTCCAAGCTCAAGAGACCCAGCTCCCTCAGCCTTTCCTCAGCAGGGGGATGCTCCCCTCTCTTCATCATCTTTGTGGCTGGACTCTCTCCAGCAGTTCTGTGTCCTTCTGGAACTGAGGTGCCCAGAACTGGGCACAAGATTCCAGCTGGTCTCACCAGGGCAGAGTAGAGGGAAAGGAGAACCTCTCTCCGTCTCCTAACCACCCCTGTTCAGTGTCCTGTTCTCCTCCACGTAGCCACCTACATTTATTTTTAAACTTTCAAGACTACAATGCGTTTGTGACCTTTAATGTCCTGGAGAGTCTGGCTGAGATGGTTAAAAAACCTCAGATTATCAGTTAGGGAGACAGACAATGACTCAGTAGGTCTGACTGAGGCTCTTTCTCTAAGGAAGCATTAGTTGTGCCCCAGGAAAACTCTCGTGACACCAGTTATGACATTTTTGCAGCCTGGAAGTCTGGGAAGTTGTTATTTCAGATGCAGGTACCTGGATCCAAGCCCCAGTGTTGAGGTGGAGGCTCACACAAAGTTCTGCCTTACACTTGTTATTTGAACCTTGACTCTTCTACCCCCTGTCACTAATTAAACGAATTTTATTCCTTTCAAAAATCTGTGGTTGTTCCTAATCCCCCTTTATGAAGGCTCTGGATATCCTGTCCATCGTGCTGTGCTCTTGGTCTCACGGCACTTGTTCAGAGCCTAAGCAAAACAAGAGCAAGAGGATCCCTTAGAGGATGACTCTTCTCTGCTTTAACACAGGCCAGAAACAACTGTTCAACATCAAAACTTCTTGGTAGAATCTGTAGTCTAAAACTACCAGGGATCAAGGTTGTGTTGATTTCCACTGGGATTCAGATGAGGTGGTTGCAACCTCACCAGTAGTGTGGAGGTGGAGGCTTAAGACCCCAGCTTGACCCTTGATCTGGAAGGGTATTTTATTGCTTGGGATAAAGTGCAGTGTAGAGATGTTGGTGCTGGTCAATTCCCACAGGTCATTATCGACAGAAGCAGAGGCAAGGGCTTCAAGTTTTAACAGGGAAGGTTTAGACTGGACATCAGGAAGAAATTGTTCCCTGAGAGAGTGGTCAGGCCCTGAACTGGGATGCCCAGGGTGGTGGTTGAGTCCCCACCCCTGGATGTGTTTAAAAGTCACTTAGATGTAGTGTTGGGAGATCTGGTTTAGGAGTGAACATGTAGAGTAGGGTTGATGGTTGGACTCAATGATGCATTGGGTCTTTTCCAGCCTGGATGATTCTATGATTCTGTGATTCTATGATGCTTTACAGGCACCAGCTACTTTGGTCTATCTCAGTGTTCAAATCATGCCCCACAGAGGGTTTGAACCCCTTTTTCAGGAGCTTTTTGATTCAAACTACTCATCCGCATTGACAAGTCTCTTTCATTTCCCCTCCAATGAGTGAAAAACCCCTCATTTCCTCCCCAGGAATCCTCACTGTCACCACGTTCTCCTTCAGAGTGACCAGACACCCAAATCGGAGGCAGATCTGACTAATCTCCCCCAAAACTGTGAAATCAGTGCCAATCACTTCAGTTGGGTACAATCTGAACCCACGGCTCAGCCACAGCTTTTGCAAACCTATCAAGACAGGGTCACAGTCATTAATGTCACTGGTACTCTTGTCCAAAACAGCTGCTCGGTGCCGCAGCGGACAATGGACTCCTTCTTATCCCGTTGCTTTCCAAGCTGCTGCGTTTGGGACCTTCCAGGGCTGATCTAAATCGGTTCAGTTCTCTCCTGACAAGTCGTTCGCTAAATGCTCAGGGAACGTTTCTCTAATCCTGACCAGATGAGCTCTGGATTCCAAGAGGTTTCTATTTTGGGATGTAGACTTCTGCCTCTGTGCTACTGTTGGGCTCGAGTTCATCGAGAGGAACGGCGTTAGCGAGGACGCAGATTTATTTCCTTGCTTCTGCTGAACGTGAGCTGAAATCATTGGGCTTTTCCTGTGCTGGGGGATCAATGTCTTTCCTTTGCATTCTTTAAGGGTTGGAACTCCGTTCTGGTGAATCAGAGCTTGATTTGGATTCTTTTCTTCAGAGGGGCTTCTTCCTCCTGCAGCCACTTCACAGAATCACAGAACATTAGGGATTGGAAAGGACCTTGAAAGATCAGCCAGTCCAATCCCCCTGACACAGCAGGATACCCTAGATCCAATGGTTGTAAGCTGGAACATAGAAGGTTCCACATCAATCTAAGAAGGAACTTCTCTACAGTGAGGGTAACAGAGCAGTGGAACAGGCTGCCCAGGGTGGTTGTGGAGTCTCCTTCACTGGAAAGGTTTAAGACCTGCCTGGCCATGTTCCTGTGTGACTTGGTCTAGGGGATCCTGCTGTGGCAGGGGGATTGGACTAGATGATCTTTCGAGGTCCCTTCCAATCCCTAATGATTCTGTGATTCTGTGATACAGTCACACAGGAACACAACCAGATGGGTTTTAAATGTCTCCAGAGAAGAAGACTCCATAACCACAATGGGCAGCCCCTTCAAGGGCTCTGGCACCCTCACCATGAAGAAGTTCCTTCTCACATTGATGCGGAACCTCCTCTGTTCCAGCTCACACCCAGTGCTCCTTGTCCTATCATTGGGTGCCCTGAGCAGGATCTGGCTCCAACCTCCTGACACCCACCCTTTCCATATTTATCAACATTCATGGGGTCATCCCTCAGGCTCCTTTTCTCGCAGCTTAAGAGACCCAGCTCCCTCAGCCTTTCCTCAACAGGAGGATGCTCCACTCCCTTCATCATCTCTGTGGCTCTGCGCTGGACTGTCTCCAGTAGTTCTGTGTCCTTCTGGAACTGAGATACCAGATGTGGTCTCAGGAGGGCAGAGTAGAGGAGAAGGAGAATCTCTATCGATCTCCTAACCACCTCCATTCTGATCCACCCCAGGATGCCATTGGCCGCCTTGGCCACTAGGATACTTTGGTGGCTCCTGACCATCCTGCTGGCCACCAGGACACCCATGTCTCCTGGACCTTTTATGAGATGGCCCATTGGGATCTACTGAGACATACTGGTGGTGACCTGATATCCTACTGCAGAGTGAAATACGTTCAAATTGTTTATGTACCTTCATTAAAATGCAGGTCCTCCTGTCACCTACGGTAGGTAGTTACTTCCAGAAAACATCATCTGGGGTAGGTGCTGAAACTGGATTGTCAGTTTTATCCTTGGAATCACAGAACAATAGTGATCGGAAGGGACCTCGAAAGATCATCCAGTCCAATCCCCCTGCCAGAGCAGGATCCCCTAGATCCAGTCATACAGGACCATGGCCAAGTGGGTTTTAAATGTCTCCAGAGAAGGAGACTCCACAGCACCCCTTGGCAGCTCAGAGGCTGTCTGTCTTCTCCTGGACTATAGGGACCATTTCGGAAAGACAACCACTCAGAACAAACAGCTGCAGTAGCCATTTTAACACTGGGCTGTATAAATATTGACCAAGCTGTGCCTCTGTCAATTCATCTGCTGGTGAGTGGTCTGCGGTAGATCCGGTGTTTCCCATGCTCGCTGAAAACAGGGCTGGAAATAAATATGCATATAAACAATTAATTGCACATGAGGTCACTCTGGGACACGAAATTAATGCAGATTTGATGAATGGTGGCTCCGGCCTGTTTTTCCAATGAAGTCTTGAACCTCTGCCAGTTTGTAGTGCGTGAGAGTCTGATCTCTTGCTCCTGAGTTTTTGCATTAGATTTTCTTAATTGGTTGATCTTCCCCACTTAATAGTTATAAATACACAAGCAGGAGTGTTTGTTTGTGCTTATTTAAGCAAGGAAGGGACTGTTCCAAAGAAAAGGTGTTTTAAGTGGAGTCTCCTTCTCTGGAGACATTTCAAACCTGCCTGGCCATGTTCCTGTGCTACTAGATCTGGGGGATCCTGCTGTGGCAGGGGGATTGGACTGGCTGATCTTTCGAGGTCCCTTCCAATCCCTGATGTTGTGTGATTTTGTGATTCTGTGACCACCTGGTGCATGGAAAAGCGAGGAATTCAAGGCAGTATTTGTAGCTTCTCCATCGGTATAAGATGAGGTCAGGTCTCTGCATGTTGTATCTGCACCCTTTTTCATGGAATCATAGGATTGTAGAATCATAGAATCATTAGGGATTGGAAGGGACCTCGAACGTTCATCTAGTCCAATCCCCTTGCCCGAGCAGGATCACCTAGACCATGGACAGGAACATATCCAGAATGGCCCCGATTGGAACAGACCCCCAAAGAGCATCTAGTATGATGCCCCTGAAGTAAGCAGGGACATCCTCTACTCGATCAGGCTGCCCAGAGCCTTGTCCAGCCTCCCCCTGAATATGTAAAGGGATGAGGCCTCAACTGCTTCCTTGGGCAACCTGTTCCAGTGTTCAGCTCCCCACTTGCTAAAAAACTTCTTCCTAACAGCTCATTTCAATCTGCCCTTCTCCACTGTGATACCATTGCCCCTCATCCTATCACTCCAGGTCTTTGTAAACAGCTCCTCTCCAGTCTTCTTGTAGCCTCCTTCGGGGACTGGAAGGTTGCTATCAGGTCCCTCCTAGAGCCTTCTCTTCTCCAGGCTGAACAACCACAGCTCCCTCAGCCTGTCCTGGTAGCACAGGGGCTCCAGCCCCCTGATCATTTTCATGGTCTCCTCTGTACCTGCTCGATTAGGTCCCTGTCCTGAGGGCTCCAGTAATGGAGGCAGGACTCCAGGTGAGGTCTCACCAGGGCAGAGCAGAAGGGCAGAATGCCTTCTCTTGAACGGATGCAGCCCGGGATGTTCTTAGCCTTCTGGGCTGCTACTGCACACTGTCTGCTCATGGGCAGCTTCTCGTCCACCGGACTTCCAAATCGTTTTCCTCAGGGCTGCTTCCCATCACCTCCTCCCCAACCCTGTATTTTCCCCATGCCACATCTTTCTCTGAGTGATGAGAAATGAAGTTGAGACCCAGAATTCAGTGAGTGCCCTCCCTGAGCCGGTGTCTTTGCGTGAGCTGCAGATTGCAAACACATTTTCTGAGGCAGATGCAGAGTCCTTTGAGCTTGGCACGTTCTGGTTGGGATGAACTCAGCGTCCAAATCACAGAATCACAATCACAGAGCATTAGGGATTGGAAGGGATCTCAAAAGATCGTCCAGTTCAATCCTCCTGACACACCAGGATCCACTAGATCCAGTCACACAAGAACATGGCCAGGTGGGTTTGAAATGTCTCCAGAGAAGGAGACTCCACAACCCCCTTGGCCAGCCCCTTCCAGTGCTCTGTCACCCTCACCAGGAAGAAGTTCCTTCTCACATTGATGTGGAACCTCCTCTGTTCCAGCTCATACCTGTTGACCCTTGTGCTATCACTGGGTGCCCCTGAGCAGAGCCTGGCTCCATCCTCCTGACACCCACCCTTCACATATTGATCAACATTCATGGGGTCATCCCTCAGGCTCCTTTTTTTGCAGCTCAAGAGACCCAGCTCCCTCAGCCTGTCCTCCTCAGGAGGATGCTTCCCTCCCTCCATCATCTCCATGGCTCTGCGCTGGACTCTCTCCAGCAGCTGACACAAAAGCTGACTACACCATATCCCATGGCCCTGTGCCATCTGCAGCTGGCCTGGGGCCATGCTGGTTTTGGCTTTGGTCGCTCCACTGAAAGCAGCTATAGAAGAGGGAAAGGCAAAAGGTGCCTGAGGTGGGTTTACCTGGCATCCCAGCTGGAGGGAAATGCCCTGTGTCCTTCTGCAGAACAAGGACAGAGGGATGAGCAGAGGGAAATGTGATCAATCAAGTGAGCCAACGGTGTCGTGAAGCGGAGGATGTGTCACGTTTACCGTGAGAGCAGTGGGACTCAGACAGCCAGACAGGAGTAAAGCCCCACACGCACGCACACGCCACCAAATGCTTTTGGCTTGCCAGAATGGCTTAATTTTACGACTCAGTGACTCATTAGAAAAAGCAAAGTCCCTAGACAGGCTGCAGCAGAACCCAGTAAATACCAGTTCCTGACGGGGACGCACAAAGGATAGAGGGATGGAGCAGAGAGCAAAAGAACGAGGCTCCCAACGTCTTGCCGCCCCCTCCATTACCACCACCACCACCTCCTTGTCTTTCAACTTCTAGTGGTTTTGTAAACAGGCTTCTCCCTCTTCCTTTCTTTCTTTCCTCGCGATTGGAGTAGAGGGGTTAACGGAGGTCATGTTAGTTTAAAAAATTATGGTTAACCTTACAAGCTGGGTTGCCTTAGGTCACAGCGACACGGCCCCCCCACCCCGCCTCCTCGCGCACGGTGGTGGTTCACAGACATTCCTGCAGCTCGGGGAAGGACGGGGGCTCTGCCAAGGCTCTGAGCAACGCAGAACAGACTTACCTGTTTCTATGTGCTGCCGGGCTAATGGCTTGAAAAAGAAACAGCCCAGTTGGAACAACCACCTTCTTCTTTGAGGAGGAGGAGGAGGGACACTTCCCCCCCCTTTTCCTTTTCCCCCTTTCTCCCCTCCTCCCTCCCCTTGGGGTTTTTTTTCCCCCCTCCGTTGCTTGTCTTGGCCTTGGAGAGAGGTTCTCGATATGTGACACCTCTTGAAAGTGTAGTTTGGCAAACGGGGACCGCGTTCGGCTCCAAAAGGGCCCTGCGCAGGGCTTGCTGTGAAAACACCTGGGTGTCTCCCGTGCCTCCGAGGACCAGCCCCGCTCCTGCAGGAACAAGAGCCGCCCTCTCCCTTCTCCCCCAGCCCCCTGCTCCCCCTTCAGAATAAAAAAATTTCATAAAGAAATAAAAATAAAAGAAAAACACAATAAAAAAATTTAAACGCTGACACGATTCTTGTAAAAAACAGGTGGTCTGAGGGTGATGTGGAAGGGGATGAAGTAGCCTCTCAGGATTCCCCGTGCAGAGAGGGGGTTTGATAGCAACACGTCCATCTGCAGCTGGTTTCCTCAAGCTTGGGAGAATCATGCTCTGGCAGGAGGATTGGACTGGATGATCTTTGGAGGTCCCTTCCAATCCCTAATGTCTTGTGATTCTGTGATCAGGGATTGGAAGGGACCTCAAAAGATCATCCAGTCCAATCCCCCTGACGCAGCAGGATCCCCCAGATCCAGTCACACAGGAACATGGCCAGAGAAATTAAGATTCTCCCAGCAACTGAGGGAAGAAAAAGCTTCAAAGTGAGAATAGCACAGAGGAAAGGGACCTGGGAGTCCTGGTGGCTAGCAGGATGGCCAAGGAGCCAGCAATGGGCCCTGGTGGCCAAGAGGGCCAATGGTGTCCTGGGGTGAATTAGAAGGCAGGTAGTTAGCAGATGGTGACAGGTTCTCCTCCCGCTCTGCCCTGCCCTGCTGAGACCACAGATGGAATCTTGTGTCCAGTTGTGGGCTTCTCCATTCCAGAAGGAGAGTCCAGCATAGAAAAGAGATGATGAAGGGAGTGGAGCATCAACCTGCTGAAGAAAGGCTGAGGGAGCTGGGTCTCTTGAGCTTGGAAAAAAAGAGACTGAGGGGTGACCCCATGAATGTTGATAAATATGTGAAGGGCAGGTGTCAGGAGGATGGAGCCAGGCTCTGCTCAGGGGAATCGAGTTACAGGAGAAGGGGCACTGGGTGTGAGCTGGAACAAAGTAGGTTCCACATCAATGTGAGAAGGAACTTCTTCCCGGTGAGGGTGCCAGAGCCCTGGAAGGGGCTGCCCAGGGGGCCTGTGGAGTCTCCTTCTCTGGGGATGTTTAAAAGCCCCCTGGCCATGTTCCTGTGCAACTGGATGTAGGTGATCCTGCTCTGGCAGACGGATTGGACTGGCTGATCTTTCAAGGTCCCTTCCATTCCCTAATGCTCTGTGGATCTGTGACAGTGAAATCAGCAGCTCTTGAAGGAAAATGTTGAGGGGCTTTGAGGGAGGGAGGCTGATCCCGCTGCCAGAGCCGGGCTCCTCCCGGCAGCATGTGTTGGCCAAGGCCGGCGTTTCGGGCTGCGTTTCAGTCACACCGTATAAAATAACAAACACGCAGGCTAAGGAAAACAATTTTTAAGACACAGTGGAACCCACTTTAATGAAGAAAACTGTTAAATGCATAAACCCCCCCATGTGCCGGCGGATAAATGTGCTGCAAGTGTGAACTGTTAAACCAACAAAATTGTTAACACATCAGACTGCTGGGCAAAGAAACGGAATAAAACCAAGCCTGAAAAAAAAAAACGCAGGGGTATAAAGAGCGAGTGAAATGGGTTTCTAACGTGCAGCCCCACTTTGCCTTTATTGTCCACATTCCTGCTGACATAAAGTTTCCTGATTTGTCCCCTGGGCCCAGAAATATGGCAAAAGCGGGAACGTTAATTGTATTTGCCCCCCTGTAAGCTGCCCTCCCTGCTTTTCAGCTCACAGTGGCCAAGAATAGCTCCATGGAATGGGGAGAGTTTGACCTTTCTTATTCAGTGAACAAGTCCACGTGGACTGCTAAGGCTGAGGGAGCTGGATCTTTTGAGCTTGGAGAAAAGGAGACTGAGGGGTGACCCCGTGAATGATGACAGACATGGAAAGGGTGGGTGTCAGGAGGATGGAGCCAGGCTCTGCTCAGGGGCACCCAGTGATACCACAAGGGTGTGAGCTGGAACAGAGGAGGTTCCACATCAACCTGAGAAGGAACCTCCTCCCAGAGAGGGTGACAGAGCCCTGGAAGGGGCAGCCAGGGGGGTTGTGGAGTCTCCTTCTCTGGAGACATTTCATACCCACCTGGCCATGTTCTTGTGTGACTGTATCTAGGGGATCCTGCTGTGGCAGGGGGACTGGACTGGATGATCTTTTGAGGTCCCTTCCCATCCCTAATGTTCTGTGATTCTGTGAGATGATGCCTGAACATCTGCCTCCTGTATCTGTGGGGAAAATGGGGGCTGGTTCTGTGTTTGCTGCTTCCTAAAATTCTTCCATCTCTCCCTATTCCTTGTTTTCCTTAGGGTCGATGGTGAAACAAGGCTGTTCCTGTCACCTTGATGCTCCCTCCAAAGACATGGATCTGTCATTGACTGAAAACCTAATCTCATGAGAGCCCTGGAGGCAACCCCTTTGAGAAGCATCTAACACTGCAGCAATGGAACATGGATCCCCGCTTGCCTCCAAGACATGAGAATCTAAAGGTCAGTCAGTTGAACCTCTCTTCATCCAACTCCTCAATTACTCAGTGCTCACAGATTTCATTTCTGCAGGTGGGTCAAAAATTTCCATCAGATGGTGATTTTTTTCCACCATAGGGAAGGCTTTGGTCACAAATCATATGAAGAAATCCCTCTGGAAAACAAAATCATTTTAAATTAAATACTTACAAGGCATCAAATGTTTACTGAGCTGTGGATATCTGAGACAGCTGGACAACAACATTTAGGACACAACAACTATTTAGAGCAATCGGACACTGGAAGGGTCTTCCAAGGGAAGAGGTGGGTTCCTCAACTTGAGCCAGACTTAAGGCTCAGCTCATTTACACTACATTGCTGTCACTTTAAGGGTTGGACTAGATGATGCTCAAGGTCCCATCCAACATGATCTACTGTGATACTGTGAGCAGTAATGAGCCAGCAGATGGCCAAGAAGGCCAATGGCATCCTGGCCTGGATTAGAAACTGTGTCCAGCATGAGGAGGGAGGTGATTGTCACCCTGCACTCAGCACTGGTGAGACCACACCTTGAGTCCTGGCTCCAGTTTTGGGCACTTCAGGACAAGGGAGACATCGAAGTGCTGGAGCAAGTGCAGAGGGCAACAAAGATGAAGAACAGCCTGGAGAATCAATCTGATGAGGAGAGATGGAGAGAGTTGAGGCTGTTTAGTTTGAGGAAGAGGAGCATGAGGGGTGACCTCACTGCTCTCTACAACTATCTGAAAGGACCCTGTAGAGATATTGGTGCTGGTCTTTCCTCACAGGTGACAGAAGGCACTGGACTGGGCTGCCCAGGGTGGTGGATGAGTTCCCACCCCTGGATGAGTTTAAAAGTGGCTTAGATGTAGTGTTGGGGGATCTGGTTTCGGGGTGACCTTGTAGAGTAGGGTTGATGGTTGGACTTGATGATCCCAAGAGCCTTTTCCAACCTGAATGATTCTATGATTTTGACCAAAACCTTTTCCAAAACTAGAAGGGTCTGCAGAATGGAATAAGTTGGCATTTCTTCAGTTTCTGCTTCATTTGATGAGAAAACAAGTGAAAACAAGCACAGTAGTTTTGAACAAGAAATGGAAAAGTTACAAAAATAGCAATAAGGGAAAAGAAGAATTGAAAAATACTCATTTCTGCCTCATGGAATTGTTACTGAGGTTGTCGTGTCTGCATGGAGCAGCTGTTGAGATGCTCTTTGCCTGTCTCGGGGGCTTTTTAGCTGCTGCTCTATGAACACAGCTGTGAAAGTGCATTTGTGATGAGCAAACCCCAACCACGAACGGTGACAACAAGGAGTTTATTCCTGCAGCTCAGAATGTTCCCGTTTGCCTTCACTGTTCTGAGTCCCTCACAACGTAACGCAAGGTCGTGTCTGGTTTGAGGATGGTTCCTCTTTTTCTTGGCACTTGCTGGTTTTGCTTCTTGGACAGATGTTTGCAAAGAACTTCCAGCCCCTGAGGGCCACTAAATATTTGTTGCATTGCAGAGTCTCCACGGGCCAGGTTTTCACCTCCAGTGCTCTCTTGGTCCTAAGTAGCCTTGTTGGATGTTTCATGTTCTTGAGAACATTTCATCCACCACAGTTAGGTTTGGTTGTAGATTAGCAAAGTGCAGTTCTGGTCATTACTGCAACAGAGTGCTATGGACTTTGAAATCCTCTCCACCTACACATGTAGGGAATCCCAGGAGTCCTCTTGCAGCAGCTCAGTGTGGTCAGTCCCACTTCTCCTCACCAGGAAGCTTTCATTTTCTTGACCACTCTGAAATCTGGTTCCAAGTTTCTGAGGATCACCATCAGCAAGTTACTGGGACAAGATTTTCATAAGATGTCACAGAATCACAGAACATCAGAGGTGGAAGGGACTACTCTGCCCTCCTGAGACCATATCTGGAATCTTGTGTCCAGCAATGGGCCCCTCAGCTCCAGAAGTACATAAAGCTGCTGGAGAGAGTCCAGCACAGAGCCACAGAAATGCTGCTCAGGGAAGTGGTTGAGTCGCCATCTCTGGATGTCTTTAAGGATCTTTTGGATGAGGAGTTGAGGGATCTGGTTTAGGGGGGATCTTGTAAGGTAGGGTAGATGGTTGGACTCGATGATCCCAGGGGTCTTTTCCAACCAGAGTGATTCTGTGATTCTGAGATGTTTAAAGCCCACCTGGCCATGCTCCTGTGTGACTGGGTCTAGGGGATCCTGCTGTGGCAGAGGGATTGGACTGGATGATCTTTCAAGGTCCCTTCCAATCCCCAATGTTCTGTGATTCTGTGATACTTGCAAACACTGAGAAGTCAAAGATGAAATTGCTGCTGCCTTCTCCTGAAGACTCCAGGCAAATAACCACATCCCCTACTCCAGCACCGAGAATCAAATTGCAGCCCTGATTTCCTCTAGTGAAGCCCGAGCAACGCATGCAAATGGAAGAGCCTGCTACCTTGTTGTCACGACAAATTATATTTGTTAAGCTTGGTTTAACTAATTGATTGATTTGATATGATTCTGTGATTTAGGTCATCATTTTCCACTTTCTTTCGGCATTTTACCTCAGCACTGCCACATCCCACAGTGTTCTGTGATTCTGTGAATCTGAGGAACCTTCCTCTGTTCCCAGAGACCACCCAGTGCTGCTGGTTGCGGCATCAGCCTGGGGAGCACTTCAGTTCTTGCAGCACTTACCATGTTTTGAGGTGCCACAGGGGCTCCAAAGCAACAGCTCAGTGGGACCTACTGAGGTCATCTTGCGGCTCCATTAGCCCTCTTTGTACAAAATGGGGATCATCAGAGAAACTTGGGGCTGGAAAGAGCATCGAACTGCTCCCCTGCTCTGTGGCAGGGTCAGGAAATCTGGTTTATTCCCGACAGATGTCCGTCTAATCTGTTCCCAAAGCCCTCCAAAGCCTCTCATAGTAATTCACTTTGAGATCTAAAGGTGAAAAATGCGACGTAAGACCTGAATATTGTTGCTCTCATTAGCAGGGCTGTTGTTCGGGGGACAGCTTAGCAGCACAGTCCCAGATGGCACTTTAAGAAAGAGCCCAGAAGGAATGAGTTAGAGCCGGGTCGCGCCAGTCCCGCTGGAAGTGCTGAGCCAGCACCGCTGTTCTTCTGCCTGCTGCCAGATTAGTCTGAAATTAAACTCCACAGCCTTCGCCTGTGTTTGCACAGAGGCCAGGGGCTGCCAATGTTTCCCATATTACAGGGCTGGATCACTCTGGTGAAGCCACTGGTGCCACTCCAGAGTGATGCCCGTTGTGAAGAGATGCCCATAGTCCCTTTCGCAGTGCCACGTGCAGCAAGCACAGGACATGATGTGTTTCTCCTCTCTCAAACATGGTTTGTGATGCTCAGATGAACCAGATATATGACTGGGAAAGCTGGTAATTGGTATCTGCTCTGCTGCCTAAGTAGGTGCTGATGCCACGTTCCCACTGGTGCTGACCCCAACAAAGAGTCATGCAATGAAATTGCTCCCCATGTCCCAGTCAGACTTAGCTTGCTCCAGAAAAACGTAAGAATCATATAATCATTAGGGATGGGAAGGGACCTCGAAAGACCATCTAGTCTGATCCCCCTGCCAGAGCAGGATCACCTAGACCAAGTCACATCCAGGTGGGTCTTAAACATCTCCAGTGAAGAAGACTCCACAACCCCCCTGGGCAGCCCCTTCCAGTGCTCCATCACCCTCACTGTGAAGAAGTTCCTTCCCAGATTGATGTGGAACCTTCCATGTTCCAGCTCACACCCATTGCCCCTCATCCTATCACTAGATGACATTGAGAAGAGCCTGGCTCCATCCTCCTGACACCCACCCTTCACATATTTATAGACGTTAAGCAGGTCACCCCTCATTCTTCTTTCTCTGAAAAGAGACCCAGCTCCCTCAGGTCTAACCTTTAAAGATCCCTGGACAGGGGATGAGTTATTGGCCCCTCATTGTCTTCTAATGTCTAGACACCTCATTTAACCTCATGGCAGGAGATGAGCTTTTGGCTCTTTGTTGATTTCTACCATCTAGATACCCATTTAACCTCATAGCTTCCCTCCTGAAGCCTACACAAGTCAGAGGATGCTCTTGATAACGAATGTGCTTGTCATATTCACAGACTATCAGGGATTGGAAAGAACCTCAAAAGATCATCCAGTCCAATCCCCCTTGCCAGAGCAGGATCCTCTAGGTCCAGTCACACAGGAACATGGCCAAGTAGGTTTTAAATGTCTCCAGAGAAGAAGACTCCACAACCCCCCTGGGCAGCCCTTTTCAGTTACAATCAGGGACAGCAGACCTTGCTTCTACTCTGGCTTCCCATCCCCTCAGCCTTTCCTTATCGGGGAGATGCTCCCCTCCCTTCATCATCTCTGTGGCTCTGCACTGGACTCTCTCCAGCAGCTCTGTGTCCTTCTGGAACTGAGGGTCCCACAGCTGGACATATGATTCTAGATGTGGTCTCATCAGGGCAGAGTAGAGGGGGAGGAGAACCTCTCTCCATCACTCTTCTGATCCACTCCAGGATGCCATTGGCCTGCTTGGCCTTCAGGGCCCATTACTGGACATCCTGCTGGCCACCAGCACCCCCAGATCCCTTTCTGCTCTCGTCATAGCACACAGGGTAGCTCAATGCATCCCTATAAAGTTCATTCTCTGTTGAATTCTGGAGGAGGGAAGGAGAAGAGGTTTTACAGCATTTTAACCAAATCCATTCGATCAGGTTCATGAAGAAAAAAATCTGTGAGACTGTCCCTGGGAAAAAAAAAACCCATGTAGTCTGCTGAGACTAAATTTAACTCTGTAAACAACTGCCTACACAACGCTGGTCGTGGTGCCCAGAGCTGCAGATCCGAGGCAGGGCTGCGGCCAAGGCTGTGTGAGTGAGCACTGCGCCCCAGATCTCTTGTCTGTCTTGTCCATTGGAACCAGAGGTCCCTTTGGTCTGTCCTGGTGATTAAGCTTCATCTGGCTCTGTTTCTTGTGTTTGTGGCAAGAAACAGGGCAGCTTGTCTCCCAGTTTGTGTCTGGGATTGCAGGGCAAAGAAGACGGCACATTCTGGTGTCCCCAGCGTCAGAAGAGCATTGAACGGTTGGAGCGAGTCCAGAGGAGGCCACAGGGATGATCCAAGGGCTGGAGCACCTTTGCTATGAGGACAGCCTGAGGGAACTGGGTTTGTCCAGCCCAGGGGAGAGAAGACCCTTGGGGACACCTTCTCGCTGCTTTCCAGGACCTGAAGGGAACCTCCAGGAAGGCTGCAGAGGGACTTTTCCCAAGGGGATCCAGTGACAAGACAAGGGGAAATGGTTTGAAACTGAAGAAGGGGAGGTTCAGACTAGATCTTACGAAGAAGTTCTTCAGTGCAAGGGTAGTGAGACTCTGGAATCGATTGCCTGGAGAGGCTGTGGCTCAACGCCAGGTTGGATGGGGCCAGGAACCAAGTCTTCTTGTCACTGCCCACAGCAGGGGCTTGGAGTAGGTGATCTCTGAGGTCCCTTCCAGCCTGAGCCAGTCTGTGACTCTATGATCTATGACTTCTGGTCTGGGAGAGAGGATCCCTGCAGATTTATTTCAGTAGATGGACAATCTCCCCAGCTGGTTGAGCCTGAACAACAACCCCAGCCAAGCACCAAATAACCCTCCTTTGCTCAGGCTCCCCTACCTGCTGTGGGGTTTTCAGTGCTCTTGCACTTACTCTCCTTCACTGGAGAGGTTTAAGACCCACCTGGATGTGTTCCTGTGTGACTTGGTCTAGGTGGTCCTGCTGTGGCAGGGGGATTGGACTAGATGATCTTTTGAGGTCCCTTCCAATCCCTAATGATTCTATGAATACAGCATCGGGTTTAGAAAATGCAGGGACGCATAAAAGTCTATATAAACATAGAAAAAGTCACATAAGTGACTGAATCTTCAACAACACCGGCCAAATGGCTGTCGCCTTCGCATTTCTGTAGGTGAATTCATCAGTTCATTAGAGCCGGGGTAAGGACTCCGCAGCCGTCTAGTCTTCATTGTCCTTTCTTTAGCTGGGGAATGTTGAACCTCAGTGACCAACCCTCAAAGAGGAAAAATTTCGGAGCTTAATTCCTCCCTGGCTCAAACTTTTG
Source organism: Rhinopomastus cyanomelas (assembly GCA_013400115.1). Taxonomy (NCBI): domain Eukaryota; kingdom Metazoa; phylum Chordata; class Aves; order Bucerotiformes; family Rhinopomastidae; genus Rhinopomastus; species Rhinopomastus cyanomelas. The sequence continues at coordinate 147,331 of VXBP01006374.1, read as the reverse complement.
TGTTTCTTTGGCTGTAGATTTATGTTCCAAGAACCTGGATTTACATAAAGACGCATCTATTTGCACATAATTTGCAAGAGTTCCTTTAGCCTATAATTGTGCTAAATAGGGTTGTCGAGGCCGCAGCATACCTAAGGTCTTGCCGAATGGATTTTTAAGAGTTCTTTTTTTACTTCTTCTTCGTTTTTTTTTTTCCTCTAAACTCTGCTAAAATCGAGAGAACGGAGCAGGGCTACAAAAGAAAAAACACCCCCAAAACCCAAAGAGAGATGAAAGATGGCCTTCTGGTTAAAATGCTGGCCCGCCATTGCAGAAATCTGGGTTCAATTTCCAGCTCTGCCACTCACTTCCTGCGTGACCTTGGGCGAGCTGGATAATCTCCGCGTGCCTCGGTTCATGGGCGCGTTAATAATATTGCCTTTGTGTCGTGAGCCGCTCAGAGTATGAGCACACAGAGTCACAGAACATTGGGGACTGGAAGGGACCTTGAAAGATCAGCCAGTCCAGTCCTCCTGACACAGCAGGATCCCCTACATTCAGTCACAGAGGAATGTGACCAAGTGGATTTGAAATGTCTCCAGAGAAGGAGACTCAACAACCTCCCTGGGCAGCCCCTTCCAGAGCTCCGTCTCCCTCACCATGAGGAAGTTCTTCCTCAGATTGATGTGGAACCTCTTCTGTTCCAGCTGACACATATTGCCCCTTGTCCTATCACTGGGTACCCCTGAGCAGAGCCTGGCTCCATCCTCCTGACACCTGCCCTTTCCATATTTATCAACGTACATGGGATCACCCCTGAGTCTCCTTTTTTCCCAGCTCAAGGGACCCAGCTCCCTCAGGCTTTCCTCAGCAGGGAGATGCTCCACTTCCCTCATCATCTTTGTGGCTCTGCGCTGGACTCTCTCACAACTGGGAGCTGGTGCTGGCACAGCCTTCTTGCTCTGCTCTAACGATAATGATAACAGGAATAAATTTTTCCCTTCAGACTGTGTGTTGAAAGAATGGAGGGGATAGTATAAAGGGGTTTCTTTTAGGGTCTTCGATGGGTGCAATCAAAAGGCAGGAGCTTCCTTTCTTCTTTATTTCACCAGAGAACACAGTTTAGTGGGTGTTGGGTTGAAGGTTGGACTTGGTGATCTTGGAGGTCTCTTCCAACCTTAATGATTCTTCGCTTCTACAATTCTGCCACAGAAGATCATTGGTGACATCATCATGCTCAGCTCTGCTGGACTTGAGAACCCAACAGAAGTTGTTGGCCCTATTTGTACCTTTTAGTACCTCATTGTAGAGGTGTAAAAGGTTGTAAGAGACAAGCATAGTCCACAAGATCCTACCAGAGTATAGTGTACAGGAGGTTTAGATTGGACACCAGCAATAATTTCTTTACTGAAAGAATTGTCAGGTGTTAGAACAGGCTTCCCAGGTTGGTGGTGGAGTCACCGTCCCTTGGAGGGGTTCAAAGAACACAGACATGTGGCCCTGGGGAACAGGATTCAGTGGGCAGGCTGAGGTTGGATTGATGGTTGTGCAGGATGATCTTGGAGGTCTCTTGCAACCTCAATGACTCTGTGATTCTATCAAAATAGAACGGAGCTCTGCGCTCTTTGGGCAGCTGTGACATCAGCCCTGTCTGTTGAGCGTCATTGTTCCACTTCTTTCCACCCAAGTAGGCCTCACTAACGTGGACTCAAAATAAAACAGCCTGGGTGTTTTACTTCCCAGAGTAAACAGAGTGAAAAACAGCAGGGCTGAGCACGTCTGCTAGCAGGGGGTACCTTATCCAGATGTGACCAGTTAAGTTTTGTGATGCTAAATTATGAGATTAGTGCTGTGGATTTAGATCCCGGGCTGATTAGTCTTAAGAATAACTTCAGTGTCTGAGTCTTGGTTCCCTAAGTTTGTCAGGGATCTGGAAATAACCTTAGAACAACAAATAAAAAGCTCACTTAAGGAAAACATGTGCTGTACGTCCTGACAATCTGTCATCTGTCTGGGCCGTGTCGTTAAGAAAATCTCCTTTCTCGTGAAGGAGGGGAAGGATACTGAAGGCCCTGTGCAGAGCTGACTGAAAGTGAGTAGCTCCTGTGGTGCTACTAAAACTGAGACCAAGATGGCAAAAAAGTGCCTTTGGGTTCTTATCCGGTGGCAGCTTGGAGAAGACCTGATTTTTAGAGATTGGATGTTCAACCCCACGTGAAAACCAGGGCAAGGCAGGCAACCAGACGATAGCTTGTGGATGACTTCTAGCAAAGCATTACCAACAAGACTGATGATGGCCCTTCTGGAACTGAGAGGCTCAGAACTGGACACAAGATCCCAGATGTGGTCTCGCCAGGGCAGAGTAGAGGGGCAGGAAAACCTCTCTCCATCTGCTGACCACCCCACCATAGAACAGTTTTGGATGGAAGAGGCCTTCAAGATCCTTGAGTTCAAACTTTTTGTAGCCCTATCAGCACCACTAAACCCTGTCCCCAAACACAGCATCTACGCTCCTCTCATATCTGCCCCAAAAGATCTTTACAGGTGACCTTAACACCAGATGGACTCCTCCCCATTTTGCTGTACGAAAAAAGACATTTAAGAAATAAAAAGGGAGAGATTTATGGTAGGGGTGACAGAGCCCTGGAATGGGCTGCCTCAAGGGGTTGTGGAGTCTCCTTCTCTGGAGACATTTCAAACCCTCCTGGCCATGTTCCTGGGCAACTGGATCTAGGGGATCCTGCTGAGGCAGGGGGATTGGACTGGCTGGTCCTTCAAGGTCCCTTCGAATCCCTGATGTTCTGTGATTCTGTGACTCTCACGCTACATAACAAGTCCTTTTTCTTCAGGCTTGTTTGCTTTTCAGAGCCTTGCGGGGGGGACACAAGACACGAAATGAACCCCCAAGACTTTCGAGCGAGGCGCGTTGGGCTTTAGGTTTCCAGTGTGTTGTTAAATCTCAAAGTTAAGAATGAAATACTTGGCTCCTCTTTCCCTTCTCTTTCAAGGAAATGACTTCCAGGGTTGTTCACAGATGTCACTTCTCCTCATTTCCATGGCCAAACTTCTAAGGATTACACACACATGGAATTTTTGGGACCAATTTCCATCCCCAAACGTTTTGCAGACTCATTAGACTTTAGTCCTTTTCACAGGTATGGAAAAAATATCACGCTCAGGAATTCTTCTCAATAACATTCACTCGGTAACTCACGCAGTTTGGGGACTGAGAAAGTTTCTTCACCTGAGGTTTTTGTTTGTTATTCCAAATTTACTGCCAGAAACTTGACGCTTAACTCCAGAAACATTTGTCCAAGATGGGTTCCAGAGATTAAAAGACTGAGTTTACTAGAGTCAGTGTGAATGTAAGACCATGAACTGCTTTCTCTGTTAAAGTTCTTATTTGCAAGTTCAATTTGTGCTCACGGGCTTGATTTGCAGCAGAAATAATTTATTAAAAAATAAAGGAAAATAAATGTTTCATTAATTACTACAGAGGCAAGTGCGGTACAGGGCTTGAAAATTTATGGAGTCTTAATTTCTGTGCTAACAGACACTAATTTAATCTACATTAGAGTCTTGACAACTCTGAAATTGGATCATACAGGCTTGAGAACTTGGTGAAATCCAGATCAGTCACAGAATCATTCAGGTTGGAAACACCCCCGGGATCATGGAGTCCAAGTCATCCCTGGATGAGTTTAAAAGTCACTTAGATGTAGTGTTGGGGGATCTGGTTTAGGAGTGACCTTGTAGAGTAGGGTTGATGGTTGGAGTCGATGATCCCAGGGGTCTTTTCCAACCTGAATGATTCTGTGATTCTGTGTAGATTATCATACAATTAAAATTAAAGCAGTATGGAATGACAGACACCCACTGCTTGGACTGACCTGGTGTGTTTAGAGGAGGGTTTTGCTCCCACTGGAAATTTTAACATGTGATCTCGGTCTGTAAGATGCTCAGTCTCTGATGGCACAGGCTCCTTGGTTCCTGCATCTGCCTAAACCCCACGTCTGTCTCCAGTTTGCTAGGTGATGAGAGCACCTCTGTGGAGAGGGATCTTGGAGTTCTCATGGACAATAAATTCTCCATGGAACAGCACTGTGTTCTTGTGTCCAAGAAGGCAAATGGAATCCTGGGATGGATCAAGAAGAGTGTGTTCAGCAGATCAAGAGAAGTTCTTCTCCCTTTCTACTCTGCCCTAGTGAGGCCACATGTGGACTATTCTGTCCAGTTTTGGGCTCCCTAGTTCAAGAAGGACAGAGATCTGATTAAGACCGTCCAGCAGAAGGCCACAACGATGCTTAGGGGAATAGAGCACCTGTCTTATGAGAAGAGATTGAGAGACCTAGGACTGTTCAGTCTGGAGAGAAGAAGGTTATAAGGGGACTCAATCACTGTCTATAAATCCATGAGGGTTGGGTGTCAAGAAGAAAGAGACAATCCCTTTTCACTTGCGCTCTGTGATAGGACAAGGGGCAGTGGGTGTCAGTTGGAGCACAAGAAGCTCCACCTCAACGTGAGGAAAATCTTCTTCCCAGTGAGGGTGACAAAGCACTGGAAGGGTCTGCCCTGGGAGGTTGTGGAGTCTCCTCTGGGGACTTTCAAGACCCATCTGCATGCATTTCTCTGTAACCTGTCTTAGGTTTTTTGATCCTGCTTGAGCAGGGTGGTTGGACTTGATGACCCCCGGAGGTCCCTTCCAACCTCTCACGATCCGTGCATCTGTGTGTCTTCACGACTCAGAAGCAGCAGCTTTAGAAATGGCACTGTCTTCTGCGCCACCAGATCTGGTCCACCTTCACAACCGAACCACCCTGGGCACACAGTCACATTTCTAACCCCCTTTTGGCTTCACTAAACCTTGAGATACCAGCCCCAACCAAACAATGGCCCTTTGTGTCCTCGGCTGATGCCGCTCCCCGTCAGCAAGCGTGAGCCCAGCGCTGAGACCTGGAGGCCCACAGTCAATTATCATCATTCCTACCCCCAAAAGTTCTCCCAGAGCAGGACTGTTTCTCCAGCTTGCCTTCAAATGGCGGCTCCAAATCCTCTCCAGCCCCAAAGCAAGAAAGAGTTATGTCTGGAACATTTCACTCCGGCTTTGAGAGAACAACCCTGTGTTTTCCTCGGTGTGCGAGCGCTGGATGAATGGCAGAGGCAGTTCAAACTGTTTATTCCTTTCTCAGCAATAATGTTTAGGTTCATGAAAGCCTTCCAAGATATATAGAATTCCTCACGCTGAGTAAGGGCTCCTTCACTTATTGCTGCTACTACACACTACGGACCATTCTTGTTCCACCTCCCTCCCCATTCACACCGCTACAGTTAGGGGACCCTCAGTGTTGTCGTTACAAGCCCCTTGTTTTTCAGGGTGTAGAATTCAGCTGTTAAAAATCTGCCCTGGGCTGAAGCTTGGCCAGGGAGAGGATTTTTCCGTGTTGATTATTTTTTTAAAGCGAGTTTTTAAAATCAAATAAAATCAAATTGAATCCGTTCAGCCACATTATGTTGTAAAAAGTGCAGGGAAAAAATAGAAGCCAGTGGTTTCAGATGCTTTTTTTTTCTTTTCTAATTCAGGCCTCTCCCGTGTAACTCAAAGCCAGCTTTGTTTTTTAAACTGAAATTTTCCAGGCTATTAGTCCACAATGTGAACTGGTACCTTCGCAGGTTTCTCCTCAGACGCAGGCGCACGAAGACCTGGGTTATTTCAATTAGGAACGGGGGCTGCTCTGATTTGTTTTATCCCTTTTCCACAAGGATTGAAGTGGTGGTTTTTATCTTCCAGAGGGCACATGGGTGCAGACCATCTGAAAAAGCATTTTGGGGTGAGCCACTCAACTGTTGGTGTCTGCGTCTCTGTGCTGTGGGTCTGTCGGCGCTACAAAGAGCATTGAGAGCCCAGGGCACTGGTGGAGTCCCCATGCCTGGAGGTGTTGAAGGACAGACTGGCTGTGGCCCTTCACAGAATCACAGAACATTAGGGACTGGAAGGGACCTCGAAAGATCATACAGTCCAATCCCCCTGACACAACAGGATCTTCTGCATCCAGTCACAGAGCAACATGTCCAGGCGGGTTTTAAATGTCACTAGACAAGGAGACTCCACAACATCCCTGGGCAGCCCCTTCCTGGGCTCTGTCACTCTCACCGTGAAGAAGTTCCATCTCACACTGATGCAGAACCTCCTCTGTGCCAGTTCACACCCACTGCTTTTTGTCATATCATTAGATGACACTGAGCAGAGCCTGTTCCCATCCTCCTGACACCTACCCTTCACATATTGATCAACATTCATGAGGCCACCTCTCAGGCTCCTTTTTCCAAGCTGAAGAGACCCAGGTGTCTCAACCTTTCCTCTCCAAGGAGATGCTCCCGTCCTTTCAGCATCTCTGTGGCTCTGTGCTGGCATCCCTCCAGCTGTTCTGTGTCTTTCTGGAGCTGAAGGGCCCAGAACTGGACACAACATTCCAGATGTGGTCTCAGAAGGGCGGAGTAGAGAGGGAGGAGAACCTCTCTCAGTCTACTACTACCGCTCTTCTGATCCATCCCAGGATGATATTGGCCTTCTTGGCCACCAGGGTCCATTTCTGGCTCCTGGCCATCCTCCTGGCCACCAGGACCCCCAGGTCCCTTTCTCCTAGGCTGCTCTTGGCTCTGCAATTTTTCAGGGTGGAAATGTGACATTCCGGGTTTCCGACTTGCTCGCTTCTACTTCTTTTACCCAATTAACAGGCTCCAGGCAGGGCTCATGGTTTTTCCTTTTCTGGTGAGTTCAGTGCTTCTGCTGGGGGCTTGCAGGCAGGGAACACCACACACACACACACCCCCCCACACACACACACGGGCTCCTCCTCACATCCCACGTTGCAGCCACCACTGCTGCAGACAAGGAAGCTGAAATGAAGCTGCCTAGAAAGCCTGTCATCGCGGCTCGGCTCGCTAACCAGCTGGAAGCCATCCCGCTGAGTGAGGGGAAGAGCCACCCCTCAAAGAGGGGAGCCCAGCCCCAGCTCTAGCCTGTCCTTGTGGGCGAAGCGAAGCCCACAGGAAGGACCTGGAGGCTGTTTCTGGTGTGTGACAGTGCTGAGAATTGGAGCCACAACAGCAGCACTTTGAAAACAAGGAAAGAAACCAAAGTGTCTAATACTGGGTCAAGCCGACGACTATAAATCAATGTCTGTGAATTTATAAACTGTTCGTAAATTTAAGTGCTTTTTGGAGAGCTTCTTGTTATGATGTCAGGGCTGGGAAGGGGGGTGAGGGAAGGTACTTGTAGTCACTCACTGTCTCCAGCCCTGGACTGGCTCATACATTGTTTGAGTGAAGAGCAGGAGCAGAAGTTGCCTGGGAGAGGGATGGTGTTAGGGGGATGCTGCTGCTGCTGTTTGGTGGAGGAACCAGAATGAAACCGCATTGGTGCCTCTTGAGTTCCCCATCCGTGCCCTTCTAGCCCCACACCATCTCAAAAACAGCCGGAGCAGCTTGCAGCAGAAGGGCTTCAGACACCACCTCCCTCTTCTCACCAACACAAAACCATCTCAGCAGCTTTGCAGCTCCCCTTCCACCACACTCCGGGATGTGGCAGCAGCCCCGGATGACTCATGTGCAGCAGCCTCACCTGAAAGCAGGTTGTCAAGCAGCGGGGAATGAGGTGTCACTGCTGTTGATGGGAACTGGTGAGGATGACAGAGCACTGGAAGGGGCTGCCCAGGGGGGTTGTGGAGCTTCCTTCTCTGGAGATGTTTAAAACCCACCTGGACATGTTGCTCTGTGACTGGATGTAGAAGATCCTGCAGTGTCAGGGGGATTGGACTGGATGGTCTTTCGAGGTCCCTTCCAATCCCTGATGTTCTGTGTAAACAGCTTTGAGAGGGGGGAAAAAGAAGAAACTCCCTCTGCAATGTTGTTCCTCTCTGGATAAAACTTTCTCTGAGGTCCAACAGAATTTGAATAGCTTTTCCTTCTACTTCTATCCATTTTTATTCTTTTCACCACCTGCTGTTTCTACAGAATCACAGAACGTTAGGGATTGGAAGGGACCTCAAAAGATCATCCAGTCCAGTCCCCCTGCCACAGCAGGGTCCCCTAGAAAAGCACCAGGAATGAAGTTGTCCCAACCTGGTGGGAATTGGGAAGTATTGGATGGCCTAAGAGGGTGTAGAAGTCCTAGAGGTTGTGTTCACAGGACATGAGATTGTTCTGGTCCGATGCTGCTCATCAGGTATCTCAACACTTTGCACACATGAGTGAGTTAAACCCTTAGAAAACACCTGTAGGGGAACGCCGTCCTCTGTTTTATCGGTGATGAAGTTGAAGCACTGAGGGGCTGAGGCCAGATTTCTAACCTGGATGCCTCCAGTTAAGCATCTAAATCCAAACCAAGGCACTGAAAGAGGCGTTCTCCATCCATCAAGTGCTGCCGATACGAAGGGAAGGGCTGCGTGTGCTCAGCCAAACCCCAGCTCCCTGCTGAGCAACTTATTCCTGCAAACGCTGGCCCGGGCTGTGCTATCAATGGAGAGAAGCATCGAATACGGAGCAGCTGAAGCCATCCAGGTCCTTGTTTGAATGTTCTCCAAACCTCTTCTGGGCAATAAAAACCCCCTTGGAAGCCCAACCTGGCTTCTGCATAGTGTAAAAATACCTCAGACCAAACCATCTTCCCGGAAGCCCAAAGCTCGAGGACAGGCAGAGTAGACATCAGTGTATTTCCTGAAGACCAGGGGATGTTAATCAAAACATGTTCAGAGCTCTCTAAGAAAACCTGTTTTGGCAGCGGTTAGGTAGCCCTGGGCAAGATTTGAGGTTAGTTATCTGCTCTGCTTGAACACGGCTCAAGTCAAAGCTCTTTATTCCGGTATCTCGCGTCCTGAGCTGACCCCCACAGTTTGCGAGACACTCCAAAGCAGAACAAGTTCTCCCGCCCCTGCCTGTTGCAAGGACAACTTGTCACAGCTTGTTTGCTAGTGTTTGCTGTGTTTCTCGACGCTGGAACCACCCTGTGCTCCTGTAAACTTGATCCTTTCATTCCTCTGAGGCGCGTCAGAAGGTCGTCTGTCAGAAGGTCATCTGTCTCCCTGTGAAGGGACTAATCCGCTTCACGAGGAATTAAAACATCTCGCTATTGTTGACTTGAGATGACTCCCTTGGCTGGTCTGTGAGGCTGCCAGGTGAGAGTCTACGCCATGAATTTCAAATGTGTGGATTGGACACCCAAGCCCAACGTTCTGCTTGCAGGCTCAGGTGGGTGTTGCTCCCTCAGTGGTATAAAGCACTTGTGGTTCTCATTTCCAGACTTTAAATCAAGTTCTTTCCCCATAGGAAGCACCACAAAGACCAGCCCTGGTCATGAAGGGTCGGTACTGGGACCAGTCCTGTTCAATCTATTCATTAATGATTTGGATGAGGGATTAGAGAGCTCTATCAGCAAGTTTGCTGATGACACCAAGCTGGGAGGAGTGGCTGACATCCCAGCAGGCTGTGCTGCCATTCAGCAGGACCTGGACAGGCTGGAGAGCTGGGCAGAGAGATACCAAATGAACTACAACAAGGGTAGTGTATTGATGTGGAACCTCCTCTGCTCCAGCTCAAGCCCATTGCCCCTTGTCCTATTGTTAGATGACACTGAGCAGAGCCTGGTTCTATCCTCCTGACACCCACTCTTCACAGAGCAACATGGATGATGAAGGAAGTGGAGCACCTCCCTTATGAGGAGAGGCTGAGGGAGCTGGGTCTCTTGAGCTTGGAGGAGACTGAGGGGTGACCTCACTAATGTCTATAAATATTTCAAGGGTGGGTGTCAGGAGGATGGAGCCATGCTCTTCTCAATGTCATCTAGTGATAGGACAAGGGGCAATGGGTGTGAGCTGGAACATAGGAGGTTCCACATAAATATGAGAAGGAACTTCTTCACAGTGAGGGTGATGGAGCACTGGAAGGGGCTGCCTGGGGACCTTGTGGAGTCTCCTTCTGTGGAGATGTTTAAAACCTGCCTGGATGTGTTCCGGTGTAACTTGGTCTAGGTGATCCTGCTGTGGCCGGGGGATTGGACTGGATGATCTTCCAGGTCCCTTCCAATCCCTAATGATTCTATGATATTGATCAATATTGATGGAGCCACTGCTCAGGCTCCTTTTTTCCAGGCTCCAGAGACCCAGCTCCTTCAGCCTTTCCTCAGCAAGGAGATGCTCCCCTCCCTTCATCATCTCTGTGGCTCTGCACTGGACTCTCCAGCAGCTCTGTGCCCTTCTGGAACTGAAGGGCCCAGAACTGGACACAAGATGCCAGCTGTGGTCTCAGCAGGGCAGAGTAGAATCATAGAATCATAGAATCACTACGGATTGGAAGGGACCTTGGATGGAAAGATCATCTAGTCCAATCCCCCTGCAACTGCAGGATCACCTAGACCAAGTCACACAGCAACTCATCCAGATGGGTCTTGAACATCTCCAGTGAAGGAGACTCCACAACCACCCAGGACAGCCTGTTCCAGTGCTACGTCAGTAGAAGGACAGGACACAAGAAGCGTCCAAGCTCTGGTCCAACGTGTAGAAGCGTTTATGCGTCACGCTTGTGCTCATCTTCTGCTGGAGCAAGAAGGTGAGTCAAAGGAAAATGGTGTCCAGAAGTTCAGAGCAGCCCAGACAGCCCTTAACCACATGACAGGCCCCGAGGGAAGTTTTTAAACCACCCACACAACAGCTTGTACAGCCTGCCAAGAGAGCCAGAACCTTCGGCTGGCAGAAAGAAAACACAGCATCTGGATGCTGCATTTGAAGCTCATGGTAGAGGAAGAAGAGAACGTGGAGGAGGAGTGGGAAATGTGCTCTGCACAAACCAGATGGCAGTTTGACTTGAAGCATAAAAGGAAGGAGTTTATTTGCCCTGAGAGCAAGAAGTAATCTCTCCCCTACAATACAACCTTCTATGAGTGGCAGAGCAGCCAAGAGCAGAGCTAAGGCCGTTCCAACCACGGCTGCAGCCCGGCCGGCTGCTGTTGATTGTCAAAACACAATACAGCTGAGTGTTCATTGGAGCTGGTAGAGAATAGAAGGAGATGCTAATCAGTCCCTAATCATGGGGGCTACAAGGGAATCCTTGGCAGCCGAACCCACCGTATCGGGGCTGGTGGTGAAACAAGCTCATTGTCTCGGGGTGATGACCTCGTTATGAGGTGTTGACTCTGGAGCCATGCTCGTGATCACGGCTCTAACACAGAGCTTGATCCGGACTAAACCATGACTCCTGAACTTGTTTTCTTCTGCATGCCAGCACTTGAGAGACAGTGATGGTGGCCTTCGAAGATTCTTGAGGACAAGGCATCCACATCGCTGAGTCTAGCTGTAGTTTAGCTACAGAGGCTACGTCTAGACTAGAACAAGCAAATAATGCCAAGTCTTGCCCTGCACGCTCCACCTTGGTTTTGTGCCATTAAATTACACAGAGTCACTGAATCTCAGAACATTAGGCATTCAAAGGGACCTCGAAAGATCATCTAGTCCAATCACAGTAGGATCACCTAGATGCAGTCACAGAGGAACATATCCAGGAGGGTTTCAAACCTCTCCAGAGAAGGAGACTCCACAACCTCCCCTGAACAGCCCCTTCCAGGGCTCTGTCACCCTCAATGGGAAGAAGTTCCTTCTCATATCGATGTGGAACCTCCCGTGTTCCAGCTCACACCTGGTGCCACTTGTCCTGTCATTGGGTGCCCCAGAGCAGAGCCTGGCTCCGTCCTCCTTGCACTCACCTTTCACATATTTACAAACATTAATCAGTGAGTCTATCTGTAGTTTAGCCACAGAGGCTAAACCTGGACTCAAACAAGCCAGTTGTGCCAACTCTTGGCCTGCACGCTCCACCTTGGTTTGTGCCATTAAATTGTTGGAATTCTCTCTGGCAAACTTTTTGTCCCAGAGCAGGAGTGCTGACAGCACCATCCTGTCACGGTCAGGGAGTTAGCTGAGGCTGAGGAATGCTTTTCAGAGGCGTTTTGGACACAGTCATCATGACTGGAAGACTTAGGGAATTGACACTTGGAGCAAAGGTTGTCCCAGTTGGTTCCACTGCTGGAGGATGGGCCTTAGCACTATTTAGTTATTAGGACTGATGTAGCCAAAATCACTGAATCGTAGAATCAAACAGAATCACAGAATTATTCTTCCTGATGCCCAGTCTAACCCTCCCCTGTTGAAGCCTGAAGCTCTTCCTTCTGCTTCTGTCACTAATGACCTGTGAGAAGAGCCCAGCACCAACATCTCGACAGTGTCCTTTCAGACAGTTGTAGAGAGTGATGAGGTCTTCCATCAGCCTCCTCTTCCTCAAACTAAACAGCCTCAACTTTCTCCATCTCTCCTCATCAGACTGATTCTCTAGGCCCTTCACCAGCTTTGTTGCCCTCCTCTGCCCTCGCTCCAACACTTTGATGTCTCCCTTGGACTGAGGTGCCCAAAACTGGACCAAGGACTCAAGGTGCAGCCTCACCAGTGCTGAGTGCAGGGGGGACAATCACCTCCCTGCTCCTGATGGACACTCAGTTTCTGATGCAGGTCAGGATGCCAGTGGCCTTCTTGGCCACCTGGGCACCCTGCTGGCTCAGATTCAGCTGCCTGTCACTTAGAACCCGCAGGTCCCTCTCTGCCAGACTGTTCTCCAGCCACCCTGCCCCAGCCTGTAGCACTGCAGGGGATTGTTGTGACACAGAAAATGTCCATAGAGTGTTTTGCCACCAAAAATGTCCATCGAGTGGTTAGAAAGAGGCAGTGGGTTGAGCTGTGGGATGTCTGAGGTTGTGGCTGCTAGGTCTAGAAGGGAGAGCGGGACACCAATGGAGAGACATACGCTGGCAGAGGGAGGTGCAGCAGGAACTTTACCCTGACAAATTGCCTGTGATGCTTTTCACAGACACACAGATCATTAAGGGTTGGAAGGGACCTCCAGAGGTCATCAAGACCAATCCCCCTGCTCAAGCAGGATCATAGAACCTCGGTCACACAGGAACGCATCCAGATGGGTTCTGAAAGTCTCTACAGGAGACTCCACAAGCCCTTTCTGTGACCTGAAGTTTTTCCTCACATGAGGTGGAACTTCCATGATCCTGCTGTGTCAGGAGGATTGGACTAGATGACCTTTGGAGGTCTCTTCCAATCCCTAACGATTCTGTGATTCCTGTGCTCCAGCTGACACCCATTGCCCCTCATTCTATCCCAGAGCACAAGTGACAAGAGATTGTGTCTTTCTTCTTGCCACCCAGCCCTTATGAATTTGGAGACAGTGATTAAACCCCCTCGTAACCTTCTCCTCTCCAGACTGAAAAGCCCCAGGTCTCTCAGTCTTTCCTCATAAGGTCGGTGCTCTGGTTCCTTAATCCTCCTCACAGCCCTCCACCGGACTTTCTCAAGCAGATCCCTGCAAGGTGGCAGACAGGCTGGCGCACGCGTGGTGGCATAACCACAGCTTGTGGGGACACAAGGCCAAAGGTCTGTTTTCACCCCTTTCTTGGTACCTGCCCCATGCTCCAGACGAACCAGAGCTGCGGCCTTGAGCACCAGATGCAGGAGGAAGATGCTTGGTGGAGCAGAGGATGAGACGTTCTGCTCGTGGCTTCGTCATCAGCTCCCCCCTGACCTCAGGCAAATTACTTAACCTCATTGCTTCCATTTCCTTGTTGCCACATGGGGCTAATAATACCATCAGAGGACGGTTGGGAGCATTAATTAGCATGTGCCGAGCACTTTGAAGATGAAAAGCTCTTAACGACTGCCGGGGATTATTAAAGCCCCTCACGTTCTCCAAGAGTTATTAAAAAGAAACCAAATCTGAACGCTCCGCACTGAACCTCATCAGATCCTGGGGCTCGAATCCTGGTGGAAGGACGCCTACACCACACTGTGTAATTGCTCAGTAAATTGCCCAGGGGCTGAATTTATCACTGGAAACCACAATCCTGAGCGCTAGCCAGAAGAACCGAGCGTCGTCTGCTGTGACTCATTCCACTCCACCTTCCCAAAGGGGGAAAAAGGAGGCAGTGGCTTGGTTGGGGTGGTTTTGGTGTGAGTGCTGCAGGGGTTCTGACAGTCCTGCACTCGTTGAGTAGGTTGGGAGTTTGTCTACAGTAGGGGCATCGGCTCCTCTTGCAAATAAATTGGGAAAGGCCAGATTGAGGAGAAAGGTCTTGAATCTGAGAGTGGGGGGATCCCTGGAACAGGCTGTCCAGAGAGCAGCTGGAGGCCCCATCCCTGGAGCCATTCAAGGTCAGGCTGGATGGGGCTCTGGAGAACCTGGAACCCATTATATTGTGACGGCCCTGCTTATTGAAGGGAGGTTGGACTAGGTGGCCTCTTGAGATCCCTTTGAACCCTGTAATGCTATGTAGAGATGCAGGTATGGTAGCAATTGGGAGTATCTGTCCTGCTTCTGATTCCAACCCCAGGCTGCCCAACTCTGCACTGCCCACACCATGGTCTGGTTGTTAGCTGTCTTCTTCTTCACTGTGGGTCCAGAGGTGGGGTTACTCTTCTCCATTTAAAACTTGGCATAAATGAATCATTGTCTTCCCAGTCATGGACACCTAGAGAGAGGTGTCCCTGTGCTGGAACTAGCTGGTCTCTAAGGTCTCTTCGAACCTAAACAACTCTATAATTCTAAGATTCCATTTCTAGCTCTTGACACCAACTGGGCTGCCCTTCAACTTCCACGTGTGACAGAGGACTTTCTGCTGAAACTCTTGTCTTCTCTTGATTTCTGGTAGGAGAACCTGCCTTACTGCCACATCAGACATCAAGATGCAAAGATATTCCTCAAATTATGAGGTGCCACCACTCCCAAGGCCAAGGCCAAGGTTAACACAGATGAAATGAGCTGGGACATGCATGAAAAAGTCAGGAACAGTAACAAAACCGATGGCAGAAACATTCACTTTTGCTGCGTTTAAGCTCCAAGGGTCAAAATCTAACATGTAGTGATAGGACGAGGGGCAATGGTTGTAAGCTGGAACACAGGAGGTTCCACATCAACCTGAGAAGGAACTTCTTCACGGTGAGGGTGATGGAGCACTGGAACAGGCTGCCCAGGGGGGTTGTGGAGTCTCCCTCACTGGAGATGTTCAAGACCCAACTGGACAGGTTCCTGTGTGACTTGGTCTAGGTGATCCTGCTGTTGCAGGCAGATTGGACTAGATGATCTTTCGAGGTCCCTTCCAATCCGTAATGATTCTATGATTCTATGATTCTAAGATCATCCTCAGCCCTGGAGGCACTAGAATGTGAAGTTTCCTTTGCTAGATGCTCACATTTGCCTTCACCACAGAGCAAGCACAACAGCTCCTATCTTACAGTGAGCTACAAGCGGCTTGGAAAAATCTAGTGCTGCGGATGGTGTTTTTCCTTGGGCATCTGTCTTACTTTTCTCAGTCCTCAGAAGGAGGGCAGGACTCAGGCTGCAGCTTTCAACAAGAGATGGGCTACTGTTTCTCCTTCTACAGTCACCTCAAGGTCACACAGGATGTGAAGCCCCAGCCTTCTTTTTCACAAAACATTACATGACCTCGAAAGATCATCCAGTCCAATCCCCCTGACACAGCAGGATCCCCCAGGTCCAGTCACACGTGGCCAGGAGGGTTTGAAATGTCACCAGAGAAGAAGACTCCACAAACTCTCTGGGCAGCCCCTTCCAGTGCTCTGTCACTCTCACCATGAAGAAGGTCCTTCTGACATTGATGTGGAACCTCCTATGTTCCAGCTCACACCCTACCCTTTGTCCTGTGATTAGATGACACTGAGCAGAGCCTGGCTACATCCTCGTGACACCCACCCTTTACATATTTACCAACATTCATGGGGTTACCCCTCAGTCTCCTTTTCTCCAAGCTGAAGAGACCCAGATCCCTCAGCCTTTCCTCATCAGGCAGATGCTCCCCTCCCTTCATCATCTCTGTGGCTCTGCACTGGACTCTCTCCAGCAGCTCTGTGTCTTTCTGGAACTGAGGAGCCCAGAACTGGACACAAGATTCCACATGTGGTCTCAGCAGGGCAGAGCAGGGTGGAAGGAGAACCTCTCTACATCTACTAATCACCCCTCTTCTGATCCATCCCAGAATGTCGTTGGCCTTCTTGGCCACTAGTGCCAACTGCTGGTTCCTGGCCATCCTGCTGGCCACCAGCACCCCCAGGTCCCTGTCTCCTACGCTGCTCTCCAACAGGTCATTCCCTACTCTGTACTGGCCCCTGGGGTTGTTCTGCTGGTGATGCCTTGTCAAGGCAGCCCAGGAATTCCCAGGTGCAAGAGCCAGGCTGTGGCAAGAACCTTCATCTCCCCTTAACAAGCAGAGGTCTCTTCATTAGGCTCTTGGCTCCCCTGCCAGTACAACACTCAGATGGCAGCAGGGAGGGCTGTGCTGGCAAGGGAGGGAAAAGGCATTTTAATCAGGGGTTTATGTTCGATCCCACATGACAGCGTGGAAGGCATCACGATGCGAATGCCGGAGCAATCTGGAGCGTGTTACCGCGGCATTGACCTCGCACTGCGACCCAGAAACAGCGACTTCAGGGAGATCCTGCAGAAGTGCGGAGCCACGATGGAAAAGCCGGGGAGGGAAGGCGAGGTGGGGGGAAGGCAGGGAAAGGTAGAGCCTGCCTAGCAGCTAACACGGGAAGAGCTTGAATCTCTGCTGTTCAGCATAGAGCCACAGAGTCATTCAGGCTGGAAAAGACCCCTGGGATCATCCAGTCCAACCAGCAACCCTACTCTACAAGTTCACCCTTAAAACAGATCCCCCAGCACTACATCTAAGCAACTTCTAAACACATTCAGGGATGGGGACTCAACCACCACCATGGGCAGCCCAGTCCAGTGTCTGACCACTCTCTCCAGAAAGAACTTCTCCCTGATGTCCAGTCTAACCCTCCCCTGTTGAAGCTGGAAGCCCTTCTCTCTGTTTCTGTCACTAACGACCTGTGAGAAGAGCCCGGCACCAACATCTCCACAGTGTCCTTTCAGACAATGCAATGAGGTCTCCCCTCAGCCTCCTCTTCCTCAAACTAAACAGCCCCAGCTCTCTCCATCTCTGTCATCAGACTGATTCTCCAGACCCTTCCCCAGCTTCGTTGCCCTCCTCTGCACTCGGTCCAGCACCTCGATGTCTCCCTTGGACTGAGGTGTCCAAAACTGGACCGAGGACTCAAGGTGCAGCCTCACCAGTGCTGAGTCCAGGGGGACAATCACCTCCCTGCTCCTGATGGACACTCAGTTTCTGATCCAGGTCAGGATGCCAGTGGCCTTCTTGGCCACCTGGGCACCCTGCTAGCTCCTGTTCAACCACCTGTCAGTTAGAACCGTCAGGTGCCTCTCAGCTCTCCAGCCACCCTGCCCCCAGCCTGTAGCTTTGCAGGGGATGGTTGTGACCAAAATGCAGGACCTGGCCCTTGACCCTACTGAAACACAGACAGTTACCCTCAGCCCATCTGTCCAGGTGTCTCCGTGCAGCCCTACTGCCCTCCAGCAGATCGACCCTCCCTCCCAACTTGGTGGTGTCTGCAAACTTGCTGAGGGTTCAGTGAAGAGCACTGCTCAAGGTTTCCTTGGAGAAGGCAAGGAATCCTCTTTCCTTTGTAGAAAAGAAGAGCTCAGTCGCTCACTGAACTCATTCACTCACACAGAGCTCATCTGCTTGACCCTTATCAGGGATCTCTGGGACCTGTTGTCCACAACTACCTGAAAGGAGGGTGGTGGTTGGTCTCTTCTCACAAGGAACAAGAGACAGGACAAAAGAAAATGGCCTCAAGCTGCTCCAGGGGAAGTTTATGTTGGTCCTGATGAGAAACTTCTTCCTGGAAAGGGTCGTCAGCCCTTGGCAGATGCTGCCCAGGGAGGGAGTTGAATCACCATCTCTGGTCGTGTTTGCCAGTCATGGAGATCTGGAGCTCAGGGACAGGGTTTGGCGGTTTGATCCAAGATGGTGAAACACAGTGGCTCTACAGGGATCCCAAAGTTGGCCATGGTGATGTCCTGCAGGGGAGGGGTATCCACAGCAGGGATGGAGTATCCACTGCAGGGATGGGGAGTCCACTGGAGGGATGGAGTGTCCACAGCAGGGATGGAGTATCCACTGCAGGGATGGGGAGTCCACTGGAGGGATGGAGTGTCCACAGCAGGGATGGAGTATCCACTGCAGGGATGGGGAGTCCACTGCAGGGATGGAGTGTCCACAGCAGGGATGGGGAGTCCACTGCAGGGATGGAGTGTCCACTGCAGGGATGCAGTGTCCACTGCAGGGATGGGGAGTCCACTGCAGGGATGGAGTATCCACTGCAGAGATGGGGAGTCCACTGCAGGGATGGAGTGTCCACTGCAGGGATGCAGTGTCCACTGCAGGGATGGGGAGTCCACTGCAGGGATGGAGTGTCTACAGCAGGGATGGAGTGTCTACAGCAGAGATGGAGTGTCCACTGCGGGGATGGAGCATCCATAGCCAGAATGGAGTACCTATCATGAGATATCACCTGGGGTCCTGTATCCACTTCTGGAGCCCACAATAAAAGAAGGACATGGAACAGCAGGAGTGAGTCCAGAAGAGGCCACAAGGATGATCAGAGGGCTGGAGCCCCTCTGCTGTGGGGACAGGCTGAAGGAGTAGGAGCTGTTTATCCTGGAGAAGACAGGGCTCTGAGGGGACCTTAGAGCACTTCCAGTACCTGAAGGGGCTCCAGGAAAGCTGGAGAGGGACTTTTTATGAGGGACTGTGGTGACAGGACAAGGGGGATGGGTTCAAGCCAAAACTGGGGAGGCTTAGATGAGATCTGAGGCAGAAATCCCTCCCTGGGAGGGGGCTGAGGTCCTGGAATAGGTTGACCAGGGAGGTTGTGGCTGCTCCATCCCTGGCAGAGTCCAAGGCCAGGTTGGATGGGGCTGTGGGCACCCCAGTCTGGTGAGAGGTGTCGCTGTCCATGGCAGGGGGGTGGCACTGGGTGAGCTCTGAGCTCCCTCCCAACCCAAACCACTCTGTGCTTCTCTGAGAAATCAGTCTGTGTGGCTTCCACAAAAGGACTTAAGAGTAAAGTTAGGCTCAGGCTAATACTGAAATAAGACTCTGGGTTCTAACCCACCCTGAAGCTGAAGGCTCAGCTTTGGTTCTGTTCCTTACTTCAGTCTCTCTGACTGCAGGTATCAGCAGTCACCAGGTTACAGCTGCTGGCTGTTAACCCAGCTTTCACAGAACCACAGACCATGAGGGATGGGAAGGGACCTCGAAAGATCATCCAGTCCAATCCCCCTGACACAGCAGGATCCCCTAGATCCAGTTCTACAGGAACATGGCCAGGTGGGTTTTAAATGTCTCCAGAGAAGGAGACTCCACAACCCCCCTGGGCAGCCTCTTCCAGGGCTCTGTCACCCTCACTGGGGAGAAGTTCCTTCTCACATTGATGTGGAACTTTTCCTGGGGGGGGCTGAGCTGTATGGAAAGAGCTGTCTCATATAAGATCCTACAGGTAGCAAAATGTGCAACAGGTCGTAGATAAAATAGTGAAACACATGTTCAGAGAACACAACAGGGGTGCAAATTACAACAATGACTTCCCTGCTCACAATTAATTTTAAAACATCCGAGAGAAGGCTTGAAGCAGCTCGGAAGTGAGGAAGTGGCTCCCTGTCCCCGGGCCCTGCAGGATGCTGCGAGCTCTGAAGCGATGTTGCCATCTGGTGGAACAGCAATCGAGATCGATCTTCCGAGGGGGAAAAAAGCCCAGAAAAGCCCCGAAATTATAACTTTTCACTCACAGAAGTCCAGCATCACAGAACATTAGGCATTGGAAGGGACCTTGAAAGATCATCCAGTCCAATCCCCCTGACACAGCAGGATCCCCTAGATCCAATTCTACAGGAACTTCTCCAGGTGGGTTTAAAATGTCTCCAGAGAAGGAGACTCCACAACCTCCCTGGGCAGCCCCTTCCAGTGCTCTGTCCCCCTCACCGGGGAGAGGTTCCTTCTCACACTGATGTGGAATCTCCTCTGTTTCAGCTCACACCTGCTGCCCCTTGTCCTACCTTTGGGTGCCACTGAGCAGAGCCTGGGTCCATCCTCCTGCCACCCACACATTCCACATTGATCAATATTCATGGGGTCACCCCTCAGGCTCCTTTTTCCAAGCTCAAAAGACCCAGCTCCCTCAGCCTTTCCTCATCAGAGGCAAAAAGAAGGGTGATCTGGCTGCTGTCCCAACTCAAGCAAAGCTCCCACTGACTTGGTGCAGACTTTTGTCTGGTTTCTGAAGCCACACTTCTCCACAACATCCATAAAAGAGACCTTCAAAACCCCATGGGCATGTGCCCAGCTTGTGTGGCCAATGTTTTGGAGAACACACATGACTTCTGTGCTCAGGAAATCCAAGCTGGGCACAGGGAAACCATCAGTTCAGCTTTCAAACCACGTGAGTGCCTGACCTGGAACTGGCAGTGTTTGACTTCGCTTTGGAACTGCTCAACGGGAAGAGCTGCAGGAGGACACTAATGGGTGTCACCGACACGGCTGCCGGTACCCTACCTGATCTCACTGGCCAAAGGGGCAAAATCCAGGCTCCTGATGTATTGATCCTCGTTCAGTCTCCTAACAGCAACTTGCAGGGCAGGGAACTCAAAGGGAGGTGCTCACAGAGCCACAGAACATCAGGGACGGAAGGGACCTGCAAAGACCAGCCAGCCCAGTCCCCTGCCACAGCAGGGTCCCCTAGAGCCAGTGGCACAGGAACACGGCCAGGTGGGTTCGAAACATCTCCAGACAGAAAGTGTTCACAGCATTGATTTTTCCATAACAAGACTTTGATAAAATAAGAGTTTTCATTTAAAATTTAAATTAAAGAATAAAACTAAAGATTAAAATTAAATTAAAGAACAAAATTGAGGGGGAGGAGTGGGTGTTTAACATCTCTCCAAACACAAGGATCTTCCTGCATTTAATTTCTTTCCTTTCTCTTCTGTTTTCTCCTGTCCTCACTGGTCTCTGTAGTGGGGAAGTGAAATAAAGCACAAACCAAATATAGCAAGAATCAAATAATGTAAAGAGAAAGCAGAGATAAAATGAGTCAAGTCTACAAGGAAGGTAAAAATGATGACAAGATAATGTCAAAATAAAATCAAGGTAAAATAAAAAAGATAAAATCAGGTTAATATCAAGATAAAGACAAAATCAAGATAAAAATAAGAGAAAGCCAGGAGAAAACCAAGAAAAAATTAAGACAAAATCAAGAGAGAATAACAAAAAATAAAATCAATTGAAAATAAGGATAAAATCAAGATTTTTAAAAAGGAAAAATCAAATTAAAATAAGGATAAAATTAAGACAAAATTAAGATAAAATCAAGACAACATAACAAAAATAAAATTAAGCTAAAATTACAATAAAATAAAAAAAAAGATAAAGTAACACAGATAAAATAAAGGTAACATCAAGATCAAATCAAGTCAAAATAATAAAGATAAAATCAAGTTAAAAACAAGATAAAATCAGGACAAAATTTCAGAGATATAATCAAGTCAAAATAATGATTAAATCAATATTTAAAAAACCAAAGATAAAATCAAGATAAACTCAAGACAAAATCAAGACAAAATAACAAAGATAAAATCCAGTCAAAATCAAGACAAAATAAGAAAGATAAAATGAAGTCAAAATCAAGATAAAATCAAGATAAAATAAAAAAGATAGTTGGGATACTCTAGCAAAGACAAACTCAAGATAAAATGATGTAAAGATAAACTAAAATATGTCAAATAAGACAAAAAAATTAAAATAAGGCCAAAATCGATAAAACAAGATCAATCAACCCCCTCAAAATAAACTAAGAAAATAATTTATTTGAAACTAAAATGAAATCCTAAAAGGTGACAGCAATCAGAAGGGAAATACAAGAGAGAGGTTAAAAAAAACCCTCAAAGAAATTTCTAAAATCAAAAATGGGGCGAAAACTGGTTAATGTTTTTTCAAATCTTCAAATTAAAAAAAACCCCCTTCAAATAAAAAAAATCAACACTTTTTTCCTTTCTCTTTTCGAGTGCAAACCCTTCCCTGGTGCTGTCTCAGCTCAGGCACCGCTGAGGAATCGCTGAGCCTCTGGCATCGTCGGCATCTGAGCCACCGAGGGTAAACGCGGGCTCCCCGCGGCACAAAGTGAGGAACAAGCTCCCCTTCACGAAGCCTGTTGATCCCCAGCCCTGCAGACACCCTCTTCTTTCCCCCCCTCCAGCTCTCTGTTTCCCTCCAAACAGCCCCTGAGAGCCCCGAGAGCTCCGGCACTTTCCAGCCCACGTGCACTCGTGCGCACACGACCCACCCCGCCCCAGTGCTCCACCACCCCGCTGGGACGCGTAAAACCAACCCTGTCCCAAGGAAGGAGCGCTGGACGTCGCTGCTTCACGCTGCCCACAGCCCTGACACGGCTTTGGTGTTGGAGCAGAACGGGGCAAACGGGTGGTTTGGGTTTGGTTAATAAAGACCCTAAAGAGTTAAACAGTGAGGTTTGGGCCACCCCAGTGAGTTAAAGGCTTTGGGGGGGATGCTGACACAGCTGATAAGGATGGAGAAACCTGATAAGCTCCTCTTTGGTGGCCTCAGGGGATGCTGGGGCTCACAGCTGCCCCGAAATTCCCATTCCCATTGACACACTGTCACTGAATCACAGAACATCTGGGATTGGAACAGGAGGGACCTCAAAAGACCATCCAGTCCAATGCCCCTGACACAGCAGGATCCCCTAGATCTAGTCACACAGGAACATCTCCAGGTGGGTTTGAAACATCTCCAAAGAAGGAGACTCCACAACACACCTGGGCAGCCCCTTCCAGGGCTCTGGCACCCTCACTGGGAAGAAGTCCCTTTTCACACTGAAGCAGAACCTCCTCTGTTCCAGTTCACACCCGGTGCCCCTTGTCCTATCACTAGATGACACTGAGAACAGCCCAGCTCCATCCTCCCGACACCCACCCTCTACTCTACAAGGTCACCCCTAAACCACATCCCCCAACACCACTTCTAAGTGACTTTTAAACTCATCCAGGGATGGGGACTCAACCACCACCCTGGGCAAGGGGTTTGGTTGCAAAGCCAGATGCAGGTCCCAGTAGGTCCCAGTACCTCAAGTGCCAAAGCAGCAATGGGCACCAAATGCAGTTTCATTGTCAGGAAGATGCTCTCGAGTGAAAATCATGCTGGAGGGCTAAGACAAACCCACAATGTGAAAGAAAAAAGCTCACGGGTAGCTCAGTGAATCTGGAAGTTGAACTTGTGCCTTGAGCATCCAGCAGGTGCAAACAGGTCACAGGTTTTCACGCCCCAAGTCTGTGCAGTGACTGGGAGCTGCATTAAACAACCCCCTCCCAACCCCGCCCCAGGTTCTGAGAGTGTTGGACTGGGATCCAGACAGCAATTCCTGAAGGGTTTTAGAGTTTCAACAGAATCCCAGAACATGAGGGATTGGAAGGGACCTCAAAAGATCAGCCAGTCCAATCCCCCCCACCACAGCAGGATCCCCTAGATCCAGTCGCACAGGAACACGACCAGGTGGGTTTTAAACATCTCCAGAGAAGGAGACTCCACAACCCCCCTGGGCAACCCCTTCCAGGGCTCTGGCACCCTCACTGGGAAGAAGGTCCTTTTCACACTGAAGCAGAACCTCCTCTGTTCCAGTTCACACCCGGTGCCCCTTGTCCTATCACTAGATGACACTGAGAACAGCCCAGCTCCATCCTCCTGACACCCACCCTTCAAATATTTGTAGACATGGATGAGGTCACCCCTCAGTCTCCTCTTCTCCAAGCTAAACAGACCCAGCTCCCTCAGCCTCTCCTCGTAAAAGAGGTGCTTTCCTTCATCATCTCCGTTGCCCTACACGGGACCCCTCCAGCAGCTCCACATCCCTCTTGAAATGAGGAGCCCAGAACTGGACACAACACTCCAGGTGTGGTCTCACCAGGGCAGAGTAGAGGGGGAGAAGAACCTCTCTTGATCTGCTAACCAGCCCCCTTCTGATCCACCCCAGGATGCTGTTGGCCCTCTTGGCCACAAGAGCACATTGCTGGCTCAGTCAACCTGCTGTCCTTAACATTCATGGGGTCACACCTCAGACACCTTTTCTCCAAGCTCAAGAGACCCATCTCCCTCAGCCTTTCCTCCTCAGGGAGATGCTCCCCTCCATCATCTCTGTGGCTCTCCCCAGCAGCTCTGTGTCCTTCTGTAACAGAGTGGCCCAGAGCTGGACACAAGATTCCAGATGTGGTCTTCCCAGGGCAGAGTACAGGAGGAGGATAATCGCCCCCTCTTCTCCTCCCATTCCTTCTTCTCTGAACAAGCCAACACCTTTCTGACCATATGAGTTCGGGCTATCAGATCTTTCCTTTGGACCAGTGAAGTTTAAGGAACTAACCCCGACTCCCCCCCCACCATCTACTAGACGAAGAAAATTTCACTCATCAAAATGAACGAAACCAGAAGCTGGGCAAAGCTGGTTCTAATGAAGCTCGTTACAGGGAGAGGTGGTGTTTTCCTTCCCCCGTGTGTGTGGGGTGTGTGTGCACATCAAACCCTTTTCTCTCCCCGTTCACAATCAGGGAGCTGCCAAATGTGTCTTTAATTGCAGAGGTTGTAAAAATAATCACACGGGAGACTAAACCGGCACTAAAACACGCGGCTTCGCGGCTGGTTGCCCTGGGGTGGGACATCTTTCTATTGAAGTGCTTAGACAGCAGTAAACTCTGAGTCCAAATGTCTTGAAGGGGATGTCTTTTGCTTGTTAGGGTTGTTTTACTTCAGAGGGTGTTTCCTGGCTTCACCAGAGAAAGGACAGAATCACAGACCATTAGGGA